>CABFWB010004032.1:0-57609 GCA_902151455.1 Timema bartmani
AAATTTAGTCTACACGTGATTAATTATTGTATAGTTAATATTCACATTTCCCTAAAAAAAAGTGACACGTATAAAAGTGTGTTCTTCAAGACAATTTTATTTAGTATCGCGTCCTACTACCCGTTTGTATTATAAGGTTTCAAGACTAGTTAAACCATCAAACAAGAATTGTGCTTGTTTGTGAACCGTTTATGAGAGTATTAAGTTAGCAAAATATCACCAGATAAACATAGGCTGATGGCTGGACTGTGTAGGGGGTATGCGATCAGCCGCGCATTCTTCCTTTTGACCTTGAAATAGTTTTCCATTCCTTTGCTTCTCTTCTTCTGACATGGGGTGGTAGGGTAAGTGTAAAGAGGATAAGATTAGACAGAGACAGATGCTGTAGTTCAAGATAACAGCACAGAGAATTTCATTTTAAGACATGAGGCCTAACACGAATAATACTTTCTCGCGTATCGAGGCAGCCCCCTTAAGACTAGGACAGACACAACATCCAGTCCCCAGCCATTCATTCATCACTATGAAAGAGTAAACCCACATTTCACTATGACGATGAATTTTTCAACCATGCCAGGAATAGAACCCGGGACCCTTAGCTCAGTAGACAGACATGCTACCGACTGAGCTAAGGTGTCAGATACTGCCAACTCAAACTAAACCATCTTAACACCTATTTCTGAATGCTCCCCCATATGGGGTTCTGTTGGTAAAATAATGTGTTTATAAGGATGATTTGTTGTGACACAATTATTAAAAACCAATCATTTACTGTCTTGAAATCCGTGTTTTAATTTAAATAAAATGTGATTTGTAACGGGTGACAAGGCAGTATCAAGTGGATGGGAGTTTAACAACCCTATCCCCTTCCTACCTTTTGGAAAACATACTTAGCAGGTATTCCTTGACAATGTGTAGACCCATGGCTTATTCAAATCTTTTAAGATTTCTAACAGCTATAACAACACTTTAAAGGGGTTTAAGGAGTATTTACTGTAAAAAATATCATTCACATTTCCTGTTGGGGACTTCACCAAGAGCCTTCATAGGCAGAGCAATTTCAGGGTAGGCTCATGGGGGTGATACATGGACACTGTCATCACTTAACACCTTTCATCATTGTAATCTTATTACAGTACAAAAAAGACTATGATAAATTCATATCTTAAATAATTTTAAATAAAAAAGATCTTATGGTAAAAAGAAATGTTTGTTGACTACGACGGTCTCTTATCTCCCTTTCGCTCTTTGGTGACAGTTTCTGCAGCTGTTGTTTTGTTTTCATAAGAAAATTGCACAAAGAGAGCAGAAAGATTAAATTGTTGCACAAAGAGGGAAGTATATGATAATGCTGCAATCTAAATGAAAATCATTTAAGATGTCAGGCTTGGATTTTTTTTTTTTCAGAAACTGTATCAAATTATATTTTTTAAATGCATTGTTTTAAAAGATAACAATTATTTTTTTTTTGGCAGAAACTGTATCAAAATATATTATTTAATTGCATTGTTTTAAAAACAATAACAATTTTTTTTATATACTAAGTTAGTTTGTTTAGGTTGTTTTAATCCAAAACTTAGCATAAAACTTTTTGCTTAAATTTTAATTGTCGGCTTGCAGTAAATATTTGAGCAATATTATCATCAATATTATTAATTTCTATAAACATAGTCTAGTAGAAGAATTTTTTTTTTTAATTGCTTTAGCTCTGTGGTTTTATAGAGTGAAATAATACATCCTGCAGATTAGCTTGTATTTTTAAGACAATTTATCTCCCTCAGACTCCTAAGAAAAAAAAACATTTCTTTTGTTGTGCTTTTAGAATATAAAGTCTAAAAATTATATAATTTTATAAAGCTTAAGTTAGTTTAGTTTTCTAATAACTTGGAGACTGGCACTAAAGTTGCTAAAAGCCTACTAACCCAACCAAAATAGTATTTATAATTGTGAAAATTGATATGTATTTTTTAAACAATTAAAGATTAACATGTCAGAAAGTGTATTCTATTGTTGGTTTCAAGTCAAATTTATAATTTGACATTTTTTTCCTTTCAAAACTTTATTCATATTTTACTGTGATCTAATTTACTAAGTTAGGCCTATTTTCCAAAGTGTGAGTCTGTCTTTGCTAGAAGAGGGAATATCACAACTAAAAGTAAGATATTCAAAAGCCACCTGTTATTATGTCTCGTGACAGTGAGGAACCGACTCGGTGGCTTTGCAATCAATACTCGGCATATTGATCTCTCGGCAGGCGCTAAGTTGGGGTGACCAAGCAAAGGTATTTCATCTGCTTTCAATTAATAATCTTGTCGAGTTGTACTTTCGTTGTGTTTATTTAACATTTTTTAATACATCTATTCATGGATACTCTTTAATTATTTAAAATAAAAAAGAGCAACTTTTTTTTAATAACTTGAAAAAAGCTGTATAAACTATTTTAAAGAAACAGTTCTTAAATTAAGTTACTTTTGATTTTAAAAAGAAGTAAATTATTTATTTACATTAGACCTAAGTTTGTTAAAATATGTCTGATTTTTCACATTTGATATTTAGCCAAACCTAGTAATACATATTGTACTTTGTATCCAATTGAATGTAGGATTTTAAAAAAAATCTAACTTTAATTTGTTTATTATTTTTCCACTCATTACTTTCTAATAGTCTCTGTTTACTTTTACTACTTCTATTACTAGTATATAACGTTGGTGTAAGAAGTATAAGAAAGGTACGCTTATCCGTTTGATCGGTTTCGGATATATTCGTCAATGGGTAGCTACCATAGTAGCATAGCACTAAAGTGTAACTAAAATTAAATAAAAGCTTAAAGCTATCATTTTGATAAATAAACTATAGTTTATTCATGTTCAGAATTTTAGTATTTTAATACATTTACAGTTGCTTAAGTTAAGAAACATTGTAAAGTTTTTTTAACTCACCTCTCCCCTAAAAAAGATTATTTTTACAATGCTAGAATTTATATTGAATTAATGTTTGATGCTCATCAAACCTATGCACATTAAATGTAATGTATTTTATAGTTTCTTTTTTTCCGTTAATAGATATTTATTTTGTTAGTTTTATTATAAATTGTAGTATTTAATTAAATTAACTTCTGTCCAACCAATTAAATGTCTTTCTGTTAAGGTGAATTCACACGTACGCTGAAATGTGAAAGCAGTACAGTGTGTCCGCACCTGTTAGTGGTGCAGCTGTTCACACACTAATGGAAAGTTGGGAATCTCTGTTTACCCATGATCCATTGAAACGTCAAACATAAAAACGTAAATATTACAATCAGTGAAAGTTACTGTATTTAAAATAAAATTAGTTGTTTTACTTAATGCCTGGGTTTGATTTTGTCATCGATAAAACTCATGGCTTCCAATAAACTGTCGTTTTTCATAAAGTTTTGAGATACGCCATTTTTAAATTGTACTGTGTCTATAAATAACGCGTGTTTGAAAGCTTGCGCATGCGTTAATCGGGTCTTCTTGGCCGGTTTTCTGTAGAAGCACTGGAAAAGTTGAAATTATCTCTATTCGAGCAGTGGGGGCTACGCTGGCCATGTGGACTTCTTGTAATTGGATTAGAGCTGTAACGTGACCAAATATAAACACAGTAAAGAATTATATGTCTACTGTCTGGGCCAGCCTAGAAGGTAACGATGAAATTTGTTGACTCAATGGAACAATAACTATTTAAACTGGAATAATTTCCGGCTCATTAGCTAAACTCATGACATATGAAAAAGAAAACTTAGGCTAGACTATTTTCTCCTCGAACAGACCAATCCTCTCAGATTTATTTACGTTTCAATAACATAAGATTGGGAATTGATTAAACTTTACAATTTTACAGTATAAGTCTACAATTTTTCTACAATTTACAATGTAATTGTTAATTGTTACAATGTAATTGATAAAATTAACAAACAAAATTTCTGATCTCCTTGATATAGAGATCTTAAAAATGGTATTTAACTATTTTAATTAATTGTGGACGGTGAGGTAAATTGAACCACACATTTAAATAATTGTTTTATTTATATAAAAAAAATTATATTTCTTCGATTCCTTCCAAGCAAAAATAATCCAGGTCATACTCATCATAATTTGTAAGCTATAATATTTTAGGCTAAAAAAATACAAGTTAAAGCCATGTAAATAATGAATCTAAGTCCTAGTCATAAGTAATAATATTGTGTGGTATTTTTTTATGGTATGAGAAAAAAAAATTATAAGAAAAGCTCTACAAATAATTTACAGTGGTACATTATAATCACATAACTCTGTAGGCCTATATAAAAAAAATCCCTGCACGTTTGTCGGAAAAAACAAAATATTCTCCTTGTGTAAATATGCCATATTTTACCCGATTAATCAGTTATTTTAGTAGTTCCTTTTTCCCAAATCAATTTCAAATAACAGAATACCAAAGAAGAATTTATTTATTATTTGGAAAATAAAATGGGAATAAAAATATCTCTGTATATTCTGGAACATTAAGTTAAATAGGATAGTAACACGCTTACTAAATCTATTTGTAAGACATAGCATTTTACAAAGTTCTAGTGGGTCATGAGATGAATAAAAATTATACAAGGATGTTTAAGAATTCAACATAGAAAATTAAATAAACTTTTTTTTACTATTAATCCTGAATATTTTTCAATGATGGAGTATAGCCAAGATATAGCTTAAGAAATCTATCTAACTAAATAATTATATTTGTTTCCCAAATTTAACTAAACTCTGTAAATATTGCGAAACTTATTCCAGGCATCAGAGTGCTTGGGAGTTTCATCGTTGTATCTGGTATTTTTGGCAAACTAATTGCTAGTTCATCTCATATTTTGCTATTGCTAATTTGAAGATCATGGTCTAGTATGGGCAATATGGTATTTGAGATTATAAGGTGGTAAACTTAGGCAAATCTGAATTACAATTTTAAAGGTTATATGAATTGAGCGTCCATCAAAAACTTTGAGTGCAATTAGTTAGGGGAACTGTTTGAAGTATACATAATCCCTTCTAAAATAATTGATTGGAATCACAACCAAGATTACATTTAGAAAATCATTTCTATTTTTAATTTATTTTGTTTATGTTTGGCATGTATCTATATATTTGTTAAAATAAGTTTACGTATTCTAAGTAGAGTTGGTATCCCTGGAGTCATGAGTATGGGAAGTGTTAACATCCTAAATAAATACGAAAACAAATAAACTATAAAATACACTTCACTTAATGTGCATAGGTTTAAGAAACATAAAAAATTAATTCAATATAAATTTGAGCATTGCAAAAATATTTTTTTTAGGGGAGAGGCAAGTTAAAAAATTTAACAATGTTTCTTAACTTAAACAATTATAAAAGTATTGAAATACTCAAATTCTTCTTCATCCCGGTGACAAGCCCGTGCAAAGTTGTAACATTTCGAAGACATGAGGACACCGAATCAACAATGCCAAGGGAACAACATATGGAACTGATGGCTGCCATACAAGAGTTATCACAAACCGTCAACTCCTATCAAGACCAGTTTAGGAATATCGAAGATAGACTGGATCGTATAGTGCCTAGACCTGAAGCAGTGCCCCCACTACAAACAGGTGTCGCGGCAGCGGTCCAGCCGGCAGCGCAAGTAGTCCCTACCCGGGAGACCTGGTTGACACTGCTCCCACCGGAGACACCCCTGCTAGATGTAGACGAGGCGTCAGCTTTCAGGGTAACACCCACCTTGAAGGAAAAGACAGCAGAGCTTCAAGCAGGTAGAGACAAGCATCAAGCCAACTTCCTGCTCACGCTGGCCTCCAACTACACCGAGTTACCACGAACCACACTAATTCAAGCGGCGCCTGAAGGGGGCCGGACCAAATAAACAATACCCTACGGGTCACTACTCTGCACTAGTAGTATACCCATGAGTTGAGCACCGTACAAATGTACAACAATAGAAAGGTTAGAGACTGGTATCAGTCAAAGACCCAACTAGGTCATGGAACAAAGCTCTAGATAACCTGATTTCAACCGATATTGGATATAAAGATTTAAACTAACCCGAATATGGGTATAAAGTATAGGGCATCTGGTTATTGCCAGCTATTTAAGACTATGTCTTATGGGTATAGAAAACTGATCAGAAACTCTGACCATCAAAACTACGTCTTAAGGACATAGAAAAATAGAACAAAGAGACTAACATTCAAAACTATATCTTATGAACATCAAGTCAGAACACTGACACACAAAACTATGCCTTATAAACATAGAAAATAGAGCAACAACACTATCATTCAAAACTATGTCTTATGGACATATAAAAACAAGTCATAACACTGACATACAAAACTATGCCTTATGGACATAGAAAAATAGAGCAAAAACACTAACATTCAAAACTATGTTTTATGGACATAGAAAAACAAGTTAGAACTCTGACATACAAAACTATGTCTTATGTACCTAGTAAAATATATCACGAAGACCCTATCAAAAGATTAAAAGAGTAAATTTTCATAGTCACAAACTTGACTTCATCTGAGGCGAGGAGGTGAGACTGACGCCTCAAACATCGTGATCACCGCTATCTTAGTCCACTGGTCCTTGGTTCACTTCTAAGCAGTTCCTTCGACGAATCGTTAAGATAGAATACAAAATGTGACTCCAGACTCCAGACTCATAAAGCATGCTCTAATGCACCCTGAAGGGGTGCACGGGAGCAAATTCCAACACGTACCGACCAATTGGTCACACCGTGTGGTTTTCGGGTAGTTCTAAGACGGGTTGTCGCATTTCGCGAAGTTAACTGAAACAAACAAAAAGCATATTATTAATTAATATTATTGGGGAAAAAGAAAAATTTTGGGAACCGACTAAGAGGTTTTTAGAGTTACGTGCGGAGACACTACTCTATGGGGGGCTGTGTGAGAGCCTCCCAAACCACGTTTGTCACATCTGGCTTATCCGAGCAGGGCTTTGGGACATCGGTGGCACCCTCCAGGGTCGATGACGTAATTCCCAAGCCCCTGGTAAATGTGAAGCGAGGGTTGGCTGTTTTATACTAGATGCAATCACGTATTAGGAAAGAGACATCCACAAAGGAGATGGGGGTTGAGTTTCTAGAATTGATCAGAGAGCCCATTAGCGCTAGGAGACGGCCACTGAGGACAACACAGGGAAGCCATTTGTCATTACATCTAAGTTGGGCCAGCTTGTAATATCTTGTGTTTGAACAGTCAGCCGGGCCACTTTCCTCAAGTTTGGGCATTTCCAGCAATACGATTTCGCTGTGAGTTTATATCTGCCACACATTATTAGGATTTATTAGTTCTTGCATTTATAGTGATAATCATATATAAGGTATTTTTAGTGTAAGAGCTAACGGGCAGTTAGCACGCTACAAATGCTACTCTTGTAAAACAAAAGGATATTTTTTATAAATAGTGTAGTAAAAGACTACGTGCTGATAGGAACAATGCTGAAAACAAAAGTGAAGTGGGAAGCCATAGTGAATGTAGGTTCGTTGTAACAATTGCTTATAATGATGAAAAGAGTGTAACCCATACCTACACAGTGGAGAGTGTGGTATGTTACCTACCAGTGGCCAGATGGAGGGTATATTTAATAAGGATACAAAGGATGTCTGGCATACCGAAAATGGGTAACTAACCACCGAAAAGACTAGTTGAAGATTTACCAACCAAGTAAAGGAGAAACAGTGTGGCTAGGAGACGACGTTATTTGTACAGCAGAGGGCAATGGCACTGTAGAAATCGAGAAATTAATGAACAGTGTTTGGGTAAAGCGACATATAACAAATGTATTGTATGTGCCATCTTTACGGAAAAATTTGTTTCTGTAGGTTTATGCACAAATAATAAATAAAAAGTGCAATTTAAAGGACAGAATGTTGTGATACTGTCTAAAGACACGAGTGTTGCAGCACAAAGTGTCAAACAAAATAAATACATTAACTGAATGTTTTTCAGAAAAGTCAAGGATAACAAATGAAACGTATTTAAGCTGGGAATTAAAGTTTGGCACGAGTGGATGGGTTATATAAATCAGCAAACAATAAATAAAATGGCAGAGTAGATCAATAGAAGGATTAAAGATGGAGAGACACCAAAGAGTTTTTCTGCGACGCGTGTCAACTAGGCAAATCACACAAGCCGTTCCACAAAACCAGAATCCAGCAGACCTTTCAAGCCAGGGGAGTGTACAATCAGTTGGATATGCAAGATTCTTCCTGGCACTAAAGAATTATGCATCTTGTTTCATAATTGTATACTTCATTAAACATAAGTCAGACGTCTTCAACAGATTCAAAGAATTAGAACAATTGATGGCGAAAAAAATTCGAAGGTTCAATGAAGAGAATGAGGACGGACAGTGGGAGAGAATACTGCAATAAAGAAATGCTTGAATATATATCAAAAGGTGGAATCCATATCGAGAATACAGCCCTGTACACACCTCAGAAGAACAGAAAAGCATAAGGGGATAACATAACAAAAATGTAAATTGCTCTAACAATGTAGAACTCCAAAGCTACCTCTGAACCTGTGGGATGAAGCTATAGGCACGTCATTCTACATTATAAATTGTACGACATCCAAACAAACACAAACACTAAACCGTAAGAGATATGGACTGGGAAAAACCGTGACTGTTACACGTAAAAATCTTCGAATCAGATGCATACATTCATATGCAAAATCAACGATGAGCAAAATTAGACCAAAAGGCAAAGAAACTAATTTTACTTGAATACCAGGCTGACTCTACAAGTTACCGTCCATACAATCCTGAAACAAAGAAAAAATTCAATCTAGAAGTGTGATATCCAATGAAAAGCCAAAAAAACGAGAAAACTTCCCACCAGCAATGGAGTTCCAAATTACTTTAGACTCTCAACCACCTATCGAAGTAAAGGATGATGAAGGTGACAAAATTCTTCACGAAGCAGAGGAGGCTGGTCAATAAAACTGCCACAAGAAAATAAAAACACAACACATCCAGACAAAGACGCAGAACGTTCAAGAATAAAACTTTGAAACTAGAACACAATCAGAAAATCAGCCTGATATGAGCTAAACATAGTAGAATAGGAAGAACCCTCACTAATACAAGAAGCTATGGCAACTCCGGAAGCAGATCATTGGAAAGAATCTGTTCAAGAAGTGCTCAATTTACATTAGATCAACGGTGCATGTAAGATTGTGCCAACAAACAAGCAGCTTGAACCTATAGACTCCAAACGGGTCATAAAAACAAAAAAGGATGCACTGGGGAAGATAATAAGATATAAGTCTATGTGCACGAGGCTTATTCCAACAACTCGGAAGTAATTATTTAGAGACATTCTCAACATTAGGGAGATATAACTCCATTCGTGCGTTTCTAGCCATCACACCCATCCCAACTCATGAAGATCTCGACATAGTGCAGTTTGATGTGAAAAGTGCATTAATTTATAGAAAGTTTGATACGGAACTGTATAGTATATACATATTATATTATGAAGGCATCTGAAGGTGTTAGTGTGTAGAACGACCAATATCCTATTAAGTATACACTTGTAAAGGCATTTTACGGGCTAAAACAAACACCAAGATGCTGAAATAACTAGTTCAAAGCATTCCTAAAGTGCTTCGACTTCAAAGAATGTAATGCTGACAAATGTATTTTTATTGGAGAATTTGAAGAAAAAAGCTACGTCTAATTTTATTTGAAGACCATGGTTTACTAGCCTTAAAAAGTTTACATACTCTTCAGAAAGTGTTGGAACTTATAATCGTTTAATACAGGGCTTCTCGACCTATTTTCATCTGTGACCAGACACACATTTTTTCACGACCCTTCACTCAATGTCATAAATGCAATTTATAGTATATATATATATGTGTGCAATTTATAGTATATATATATACAAACAGGGCTCGAGCCCTGTTTGAGCGAAAAAATAAAGTACCTTAAATATAAGTATAGCTACATATTAAAGAATTATGTTGACTAAAAAGGAGTGTAAGGTACATGAGGCAAATAAGGCCCACCTTATTTAAAAATCGAATAATTTCTATAAGTGCTAGGATTAATGGAATTGACAATGTTCATATTAAAGTTTGTTTTATTACTAATTAGAAAAAACTCAAATAAAAACAAATCTTAGCGTAATTTAAATTTTAATCAACTCTTGATAAAACACTATGTTTGGGCCTTACTAAACCATGGTAGTTTAATAAAACCCATGAACGAAATCAAATATTTGAAAAAGAAAATAACAACTATTTGGCACTTTTGCATAGGAACTAAGTTGAGATCATCTTTAATCATAATTATAGCTTAAAAACAGCACACAAATACGTCACGGTCTTCTTTGGTGAGACCAACACACTCTTCATGGTACCACTGAAGACACTGTGAGCATTGCCTCATATCAGCAGCCTTTTCTTCTCTGCATCCATGACAATAGCATCCGTCTTTTGACGGTCTAATTGTTCCTTTACTTTTCTTTGTTTTTTCCTGTTTATTAGTGACAACCTTCTTTTTACTACTATACTTTTCTTTGAAAAGTTCTTTGGTCACTCTATGGCCCTGGTAATTTAATGCTTTTATTCGTTGTTTTGCCTTCACAACTGCATAATTTGGCGTTGGCATTAACTCTTGAAACGGGGACTTCAAAAAATCCTTTGTTTTTAGATTTGCCAATGGAATCTCATCATCGGATTTATCTGGAATACCAGGTGGAGGATTGGGAGATGTTCTTACTGGTACTGTTATTGTTGTGGCCTCTTCTGATGTATGTTCCCATCTTGGCACTGGCTCAATAATTTCACTGTCAGAATCTGAAGATGATGAGCTGTAGATTCGAAGTGGACGCTGTTGATTCCTCAGCTGACAGGCATAAGGCTCGGGTTTGCTGTCAGAAGATTTGGAATCGTAGATAATTGGACGCCTTCTAACATTCAACCCAGAAGTGGTTGGAATTGGCGAAATATCTTGAGTATTTTCTTCAGTTCTCATACTTTGAGAATGTGGCTCAGGAATTTCTCTTAATACAGATGGTGCAAACGCTTCTTCAGGAATGGAGTCGGGATTAAATGGATACAGGCCAGTTGCTCTGAATTCACTGATGCTATTACCGTGGGTCATACACTTTGACCAGACTTTACTCAAAACTGTGTTAAAACGCGCTTTGGTCAGTCTTTTATGAGACTTTTGGAACATGAACAACAAGAGTTCTTGGTCCCAATGATGCTCGAATGATCTGTAGACAGCTTTGTCAAGAGGCTGTAGCTCGTGAGTGGTGTTTGAAGGAAGGCAGTCCAGCAAAATATTATCATTCTCTGCAGTGTCAACTATAAGATAATCTAAGTGCGACGATGCCCCATCAAAAATCAGGAAACATTTTCCAGAAGCTTTGTGTTTTTCAAGATGGTTAATGAATTCAATGAATAATGGTGTAGTCATGCTCCCCTTCGGTGCCATTCTTACTAAACTCCCAGCAGGCAAATTGTAATCGAACTCAAGCTTATGCCTTTTACCATTGAATATAATCATAGGGGGGATAGCAGCCCCTAATGCATTTACACAACCAACAACAATGACACTCTCTGCATGTTCTGAAGAAACCATATGTACTCTTCGAGAACCTTTTTGCGCTAAGACTGACTGCTGTTTATGTATCGTGAGACGACATCCCTTTTCAACCATGTTGTAGAGGCGTTCTGGATGATTATTAATGTCTAACTCCTCATAAAGCTTCTTGACTCCATCAAAGTGCTGATTCACTATGGCTTTATTTAGTTTTTGATCTCGAGCAGGATTCAAAAATTGGGCTTTACGTTTGAAAATGTTTGGGTTGCTCCTTAAAAACAACTTAAACCAATCTTTTCCCACGAGACAACTTTCTTTATTGAAGTTATTCTTAATTTTATTTTATTCATAAAATATAAATGTTTGCCTTCGTATAGCTTTTGGAGTTAAAGGGACACCAATTGAAGCAAACTTTACTATTCTTTCTACCAAGTTCTTATCTTGTTCTTTTGTTAGCACAGTCTTTCTTCCTAAGCTTTTCGTTGTCTTCTCTGTCTTCAAATGGTTCCGCAATGTTCTTCTAGGCACTCCATAGCGTTCTCACGCTGCACGTTGATATAGTTGTCCTCTTTGTACAGCTTTCATAGCAGCTTCCAGACTTTCATCAGTCCAAAGACCCCGTTTCTTCTTGACTTCTGACATTTTCAGGGGACTATAGCAACAAAATAAGTGACTATCACGATCAATCACCAAAAAATAAAATCACAAATTATAACAGCTTAATCCTTTTGCACTCAGCTCTTTTTCTCTATTCCTTGCTAAACCACTCAGGCCTATTCTCACGTATTTTCCCCTTTGAATTGAAGTTTTAGAACATATAATCATTAAAAAAATCACATACCGTGCAAATATTTAATATTGAAGAAATCTAGATAGTATATATGTTATCAATAAATATACTACATTTATTTATTAAGAAAATTTAACAATTTGAAAGTTTGAAAAACGAAATTAAAATCTTTAAATTAGAGATAATAAAGTGACTTAATTTTTTTTCTTTATCACCCAACATGAAAGAAGTAACATTTATTTCTGAACAGTTCTGATACAAGTTTGCTGTCTTTAACATTTTTTTATTATGAACTACATCACTTTTTTTAAACTAATGTATTCGGTCTCGTTTAAGGGTTTAATAAGGCCCACCAACAAATCTACTGGGCCATATTAGCCGCGGAATAGTAGGTTAGATTACAACTATTTTCACGTAAAATAATAATTCAAATAAATTAAAACAATATTAATTATAAAACTTTAAATTGAAATAACTATTGTGATATAAAATCAATGTGAAAAAAACAATATATTAAATAAAACTTACGAATTTTAACGTCATACTTTTATAAAACTGAGAGACACAACCACCTCACACAAAGGTCTCAGCGAAACTAACAAGATGGCGCTGCTAGTAAATATCGCTCCACTGAGTTGTCATTGTACTGTGTCTTTGGTGTGTGTGGAAAAAACCCAACCTGCCCAACTGACGGTAAATGTTATTTTTTTAAAGTGGGCCTTATTAGACCCTGGGCTTTATTTGCCATCAGGTACCTTATGAAAATATCAAAAATGAAAATTTCTTCAAATAATTTATTATATAAAAATTTTGTGTATATAGTATATTGACATGCAAAATGTAAGTAAGAAAATGCAAAATGAAAAAATAATATCAATTAATTTGTGATATCAAATTTGAATTTATCAAAGATAATTTTACTGAAGGCTGACAAAAGATGAGATACGTTCACCTTTAATGGGATGGCTGTGATTGCTTATTCTGACATAATAACTCAAATCGTGGCTTAATATTTGTCACTGCTGGTCTCATAGTGATCTCGATGTTCTAAAGGCTTGAGCGGTATTTGGTTTTAACTACCATCATTGTCGAAAATGCCGATTCGCACAAATAGGTGGTGACAAATGGCAGAAGAGCTGCCATAGCTAACTCCAACAATATTGGAAATTCGGCTTTAACACCAAGCTAAAAAGTGTTCAAGTTTATCCTTGAAAATTCAAATTTGAGGTTTGAATCACACGAAAGTTCTGCAAATTCTTCTTGGGCTTTCAACAAGAGATGCTTCACATTTCCAATCTCCACGATAAAAGAGTTTTGAATCTAATATAATTGATTATTGTCTAATTCTAGTAGAAAATATTTCTGAAAATTGTTTTCCAAGCATACCAAATGATCAATTATTATCTACTTAGTCAAGTCAAAACAAAGCATTTTATCAACAATAAAATTCTCTGTGTATGAAAACATTTCAAATGATTCATTTTCTACTTTATTCTTCCAAATGTTTAAATTTTTCATGAATTTTTTTTTTTCAGTGTAAAAATATTTGTGCTCTCTCCTTGGAGATACATATTAATTTCGTTAAGTTTCTCAAATAAATCTTACAGATAGCATAATTTGCACAGCCAATTTTCATTGTGAAAGAAATTGACATATTCAGAGTTATTTTCAAACAGAAATAGTATTATTTAATTTTTTGACACTAATAGCCGTCTCAATGCTCGTTCCTTTGACATCAATCGCACTTCTGTATGCAGTAAAAGTGTTCTGAAATTGGATTCAATTTCATCACATAAATTTGCAAAGAGGTGACTATTAAGGGTACGACTTTTAATAAAATTGATAACCTTAACCGAATCTTGTAGTACGGCATTCAAATCTGTGGACATTTTCTTGGCCACTAATGCCTCTCGATGAATCATGCAATAAGTGAAAGTAGTAGGCCTATTGCTTGCAGATTTAACTTTGACCAGAAATCCAGTTATTCTTCCAGTCATTGCCGCTGCACCGTTGGTACATACTCCAACACAGTTATTCCATTCTAGCCCTATTTCCTTGAAAAATTCATTCACTTTTTGATAAATGGCCTCACCATTTATACGTCCATCTTACAACCGACAAAATAGTAAATCTTCGTGGACACTGTTACCGTAACAATACCTTACATATGCCAATAGCTGTTCGAAGTTTGTAATGTCAGTCGATTAATCCAGCTGAATTGCAAATTTCGAACATTCTTTAATTCTTTCAATAAATTGTTCACACTGGTCATTGCTAATTTCTAAAATTCGTCTATTCACAGTATCATTTGACATTGGATTTTTTTAAAATTCGTCTGCATATTTTTTCCCGTGAATAATTTCATTCATTCTATTTGCCACTGGCAACACAAGATCTTCGGCAATGGTGTATGGTTTCTTAGCATTTGTAATTAACTAAGAGGCTTCATAAGATGCTCTTAAGTACTTTTTTTTATCGACCAGTGCATGCGTTTAAATAGATTGTTTTGGTTTTTCGATAATTCTAATAGTCTTTCGAAAAACTGTACAGGCTTATTGGAATAGGAAGCATGCTTTATGTGTAGATGTCTTTTTAATTTTTCAGGTTTGAGACTTTCACTCGCCAAGCATTCATTACAAATCAAGCAGATAGGTCTGTCTTCAATATTAGTAGAAATAAAAGTAAATCCTTATTACAAAAATGTTTCATCGTATTGCCTCTTTTTTGCACGCGAATGAGAAATATCTTCAATTTTATATATCTGCACATTCTTGTTAGTGCTGGATGATCTCGGTTCTGCAGGATCTATAGCTTTAGTATTATCTGCTGTCTTAATCTTTGACAAATTTAACCACTTATACATAGGTAAGATAATTTCTATTTTATTGAAATTTGTCTTTGAAATGATGGTAGCCAATAACTGGTGACAGTTAATTATTTGCTCGTCCAGTACATCATTGTACGCCAGATATACTAGAAGACCAACTAAACAACTTATCACTCTACAAGCAACATTGAAAAACTTAACAACTTGACACTACAACTAACACTGAACAGTGAACAACTAGCAAGAGCTCTGAACATGGTGGATCACAAACTGCTGATAAGGCCTTCCGCACCGGGCGACACTATTTAGTGACACGAGTTGGTATACTCAACTGGTTAGTACTGATGATGAGGTTTGAAATCTACTTGCTAGTATTTTTTATCAATCTCTGTCTCACTTGCAAGGTACAAGCCGCCAAGAATGAGTCACGACAGAAAGTACTTCCAAACCTTTTGTAAATCTCCCTGGCCAGCAAAAATCCCCCCTCCCCCTTTCCACAGACAAGACAATTCCTTCCCTGTCACCAAGCCTGTACAAAGGACCTGTTGTCTGCTACCCAGCTTAAAATTGATAGGTTGTTAGTATTACTGTCATTTTGAAACAACAGTGTGGTCTAAAGTCACAATAAGCGATGTCGCCATTGTCGTCAAAAATGAGGGATAAGATTAGTTACATATTATTTATGATTTTTTCCCCCCAAATGTCCTGCAAGCCTTAGGTTGAGAATCCCTGTTCTATGTCCTCCAATCAAGATGAAATTTGATACATGGGGGTTTATAGGGTTGCAGAGTACTAATATGAAATTAATTTATGTACGGCATCTACAAAGTGGGTCCCGAGGTGCGTTGGTAAAAAGTGTGTTCAAGACTACCAAAACTAATATAAATAAATACTTTCCAAGGTGATAGAAGATTGAAATTTTGCAGACAACCAATGGGACCATTCAAAATAATTATAAACGTATGGACATTTTTGTTAGATAGGTGGTAACCTGGGACATAGGAAAGGGGATATAAACAAAGTAAAAATCTTTTGTGTTCTAGCAAATTTAAATTTGACAGCCGTTTAGGAGGACAACTCCCAATAACCAAATGAGTCTTAAAAATGGAAATTTCTAAATAATAGTTAGAAAAATGGGCTTAAATATTTACAAAACTAATAGAAACAACTAATTCCCAGTGTGGTAGAAGAATGAAATGTATAAGTAAAGTAAAGGGACATGTCAAATTACTATGAGTCTGTACATTTTTAATTTTAAATGGGACCCCGGGAAATAGGGAGGGGGAGGGAATAAGGGGTTATAAAAATAAAAACAACTTTTAGATGTTATAGAATATTTAAAATTTGGCAAGTAGGTTTCAAAATAACCAAATAATCTTAATATTTGAAATTACTGAGTGGGAGTTGAAAAAATGGAAGGGGAAGGATGCGTGCTCAACATTTACAAAAACTAATACATTCAACTACTCTGTGTGGTAGATAACTTTGATTCGTATGTATAGGGACCACTCTAAATAAACAAAAAAAATATGAAAATTTTAAATTTAAACTATGGGAAATCGGGGAGGGGGAAGCTACAGCTATAAATAACTTTTGAGATGAGGTTAAAAATTAAAATTTGAAAGACAGGTAGAATTAAAACTCTAGATATCCAACTGAATGTTAGAATTTAAAATGTCTCAAAGTGGATTGGAAAAGCGGATTAAGTGGTTAAAAACTTACAAAACTACTATAAACAACCTCGTCTAAGTGTGGTATAAAACTAAAATTCTGCATTTAGGCAAGGAAACTATTCCAAATAACTACAAAAGTCCAAAATTTTTAAAGTTTATACTGGGAGCCCAGGAAATAAAGGGGAGTTTATAAAAAAAATAAAGTATGGTAGAAAGTCTAAATATTGCATGCTGGCACGACCTCAGATAACCAAATAAGTCTTAAATTTTAGATTTTTAAGTGGGAGTTATAGAAATGGGTAGGGGGAGACTAAAATTTTCAGAACCAGTGGATAAACTACTTTTATATGTGGTGTAAAACTGGAATTCGTCAAGCAGAGATAAGGACCACCCAAATTAACTATAAAGTCTAAACATTTTAAATTTCAAAATAAGACTACAGGAAATAGGGGAGGGGTGGGGGAAGGGATAGGGGTGTACATGTAGGAGGTAGAAAATTTAAATTTGTCAGGAATGTAGAGGGATAACTTCAAATAACCACAAATACATTTTAAATATTAGTTATTTCTAAGGAGGCTGGTGATATAAGGGGTCTCGAATTTTTAAAACTAAAAGACTAAACTACTTCTCAAAGTGTTAGATGATTGACAGAAGTCAGGCGGGCTTAGAGACAAACTCAAACAGTATCAAGACCTGAATTATTAAATTTTAAAATGAGGGCTCGGAAAATAGGGAGGGATGGTCCCCTCAAACTGTCTACAAATCAATGTAAATACAATTTTTTTAAAGATAAAAACAGATAAAACAGGTTTGAGTCGCTAGACAGGGATACATTGTTCACGTAAATTCATTTAAAAAGTTTCTCATCTAATGCCGCTATGCTCATGAGAGATGTTCCAACAACTGTTGATATCACCAAGTGAAGAAAATTAAATTATATATTTCTACTGGATCTATATTTATTTATTTTGGCCAAAAAAAATATTACTATGATAAAAAACTGCATAAACATTGGCATTTTCTCGCGTTTTCTACTCTCTTTAACAAATGAAATTTCAAAATTGAAGCCCAGGAAATGGTAGCGCTTAAAATGTATACAACCCAAATAGAACATTCTTTAAGATATGGTTATGTTTACATTTGGTAGCCACGTAAAATATCAAATTAGATAACCAAATAAGTCTTAAAATTTCAAATTGGAATTGTGGAAGCTAAGGAGGGTTGAGGGGGAAAGAGGGGTTTGGAAATGAGATTAAATTGCCATCTTTCCAAAGAAAATATACTTTTATGCATGAAAGAAAATTTAAATTTGCCAATTTGATAAAAGGACTATCCCACATAACCATAAAAGTTAGAAAGTTTGAAATTAGAAAATTTACTGCTGAGAAATAGGAGGGGCCTCTAAAATTTTCTAAGCTATAAGTTCGATATGTTCCAAATGCGGGTACACTTTATACTAATTAAACATCTCTCATGCCTAACACAATAGCGTAATTAGTAGTATATAAGTGTATAGCTCGAATGAATATTAAGGCATGGTGCTAACAAAAACAACAAAATAGAAAATGTAATCGATGGTGACCGCAAAAAAAATCTACTTTCTTAAAGGCTCTTTTTTATAAAAATTGGACTGTAGTAAGACATTTGGAACACTAAATTTGTAAAGACAGAGAAAAAGGTTTTTTAAGTACTAAAAGTAAATCAACACACAAACTAAATATTATCTTAATCTGGATACACTATTATCGCATATCTAGGAGCGACATAACAATTAAAATAAACCAATTCAGGTGACATAGCTTGGTGACCATGATTATCTTTGGATAATAATGAAGCAAGAATGCTATAGCTAAATATGTCAATTTTACTCAATTCACTATACTCTATTTTATTGTGATGTAATATTTATTTTTTAAGAAAATCTGCAGTTATTAATTATATGAAAATATTGTTCTATTATAATAAAATAATATTATACTGAAAGAGTTTTCAGTGTACAATTTTTTAATGTCTATTTCTATTCGCCTTTACTAATATTAAGAGATATTTAATTTTCCATACAGACACGAGAAGGTGTTGGACAAGTGTAATTGGACAAAACATTATGAGCTTTTTGTTGTGTAGTCCTAAAAGTGCGTTTATGGAGATAAGCTTCATTTTCAGACTTGATTTTACTACCGACTTACTAACTCTGATTGCACATTAATATAAAATAATAATACTGATACTTAGTACCGCGTCTTACTACCCGTTCGGGTTATATGCTTAAGTACTAATAAATTACGCTAATGGGTTAGGATTTGAGAAGGTTGGATATAGACGAAGTGAACCCGCATATGCGTGGAGGGAGAGTGGAAAACAATTTCGGGAAAACCACCCTAGTTCAACGGAGCGAGATTCGAACCTTGTTCTCACCATCTTTGGCAGTCTAGCTCAACACGAAACTAGTTCGTTGGCTAATTACGCCACCGAGACGGGTATTAGTATAAAATAATGTTGAATATAACCATTCCAGTGTTTAAAATATGGGGGTATTACTGATACCAATTAATATATACTTAGGAAACTCTTTTCTTTGTATTTTATATGCATTTAACTTTTTTTTAGTTTATAAAGTAGCATATCACTTGTATATATTGTTTGTACTAATTTGACAACCAAATGTAAAAATAATTGCAACCTTTACAACATAAGTATTTAATTTTAATTACTGATAAATTTTGTGCACCATGTCTTACTTCCCACTACAGCTATCCGCATATTTACTCCAATAGATAATAAATGAGGTAGGTAAAAATTTTGGGAAATGTGCCCGTATTTGCGTTGAAGGAGAATTATAAATATTTTAGGAAAAAGCACTCTCAGTACACCCAATTGGGATTCTAATACTGATATCCCAGTTATGTGCAGTACAGTCTAGTGAAAAAGTGAATCCAAAAGAATTGTAATCGCAGAAGCTGGTCACAAAATATTTAATAATTTATTTACAAGACTGCGTGTCACGTTTAAACACGGTAAAAGCACTGGCATTGTATATTTGGGTCCAACACTCTTAATTGTTTGAAAAGTTTTGGTCAATGAAAGGGGTGGAGGCAGGGAAAGGGATTACCACTACCTGGACTATTGTACTCGGTGGGATGGTAGCTCTTAGCTCTCAGTTTGTCTTTCTCACGAGTAACATTTTGCAAATGAGTTGTTTTAAAGAATTCTCACTTGGAAGCGCTGTTATCACTGGATATTTTAAGTTCTACCTGACTTGAGGGGCGCAGCAAATCTCCCATAAGGCTGTGTAACTGCTATTTCCTTGTCTGTGACCGAGTCATACATGCTCTTTTATTCTTAAAACACTTAATGTTTATCTTTATCACATATTCATCTACAACATTTAGTCACGTCTTAGATGGCCTACCCGTTCCTTTTGATGCACACACTTTACCTTCATATAGTTGTTTCGCCACTCGATCCATACTCATCCTCTCAATTGCTCAAACCATCGTAAGACACTTCTTTCATATTTACCTTTTGGATTCCCTTTAAAACCGCACTCCTTCAGCACCCATTCATTACTGACTCTGTCCATACGAGTTTTTCCACATACATTTCTTAGATCGTACGTATAAACCGAACGGGTAGTAAGACGTAATAAAAAAATATTCTTAGATATTGCATTGCAACCGCGTATAACCCGAACGGGTAGTAATACTTGTTGCTAATAATAATAATAATAATAATAATAATAATAATAATAATAATAATAATAATTTCTCATTTTAAAATTTACTGCTGTGCTCTGTGGTTTAAATGTCGGCTAACCGAGTGCGTCGAGTGAGCCCTAGAAGTTTAAACAAGTTCTAATTACCGTGATTATAATTTAAGATCGACTATCGGACAAGTGCGACTTGCCAACCTTTCCAGAGTTTCGATTAAATATAATAATATCTGTAATGATATTAATTATAATGTAACCGATTATTTTGCTGAAATGAAAGCAAGAAAAGTGTAATTTAAAATAGTTAATTTAATCTATAAATGTATGTGTATGATATTCTATATTTCTTGTGTGCACAAAAATTATATACAAACAATTGTCATATCTTATTTATTTTATTATTGTTCCTCCCCTCCACCACTACCCTTCCTAAAATTATGTACCTAAAAATAAAGCGTTGCTCGGGGCACATGAAAAGTCAGTTACGGTATTGTAAACATAATTATATGGATTCTTAATACTGAATGACGCTTTGTAAATTTAAACTATTTCCAGAAAAATATAGCTTTGAGATTAGATCCAGCCTAAAGGAAATTATGTATATTTATATTTTTACTTTCCAAGTCTAATAACATATTTAAATTTGAAAATATTAGCTTAATTTGATCGCAGAGATTTGAAGCTTTAGCTAAAATTAAAAATTTGAAAAATTATGTGATTAAAAAAATCTTTGCGGGTTTGTTTGTATGATTCTACATAGTAACTATATATTTTATAATTTGACCAAAAGGTTTATATCGAAGGATGCCTTTTATTGATTGTAAATAAATATATAGTTACCATGTCGACCACTTTTAATTTTCTTTCTCTCTCTCTATATATATATAATTATTTTTTTCCGAAGTGTTGAATCTGAATTTTAAAAAAAAGTTTGATTTGTTAAGCACAAGGTTAGAAACTATTATGACATGGATCATATGCATTTTCCATCATACTCTCCATTTAATTAAATTTTTTAAGTCTATATATTTTTATTTTCACTCTAATTCATTAATAGCAATAGTATTAAAAAAAAAATTAATTTCGTCATTGGCCCCGAACTAAAATATAAGCAGACCATACTTTCTTAGTTATGTTATGGTGATAATTGGATAGTTAAAGTTCAGAAACGAGTCGATCAATAAATTCATAATACACTCAATAGATGGCACATATATCGTGCAAGTGTTCCAGATGAGCCATATGATTGGCTTCTTCGAAAGTAGTTCCAGACATGTGTTTCATTTCCCGCCTCTAGAGTTGTGTTATTGTGCGGACCCCTCTAAGCTAACATTGAGCTGCCGCGAATACGTTGTGGCGACTGACCGTCATTCTTGATTTGAAGGTAAAGGTTGTCTTATCTGTCGGGCACCGAAGCTGTCTGTTCTCGTGTTTCGGAAAAGTGAATTCGCTGTTGGCGATGGAAAAAAGGATAGAACTTGAGAAAAGGGGAAGAAACCCACACAAGGTATGCATGTTAATTTAGATTAAATCATTTAATTACAGTTATGTATGCTGTATTCGTTATTTGTATAGGTGTGCAGGTATTTTCCCTAGAAAATAAACATGTGTTGATTGTATTTTAGTACTATAAAACTTTGTCAACAAATAATTTCAATTTTCTCCAGTAAATATTCAATGATAAAGTGGAATATTATTCCTAAAATGGTTAGTTTTTTTTAGCTTGGCACCTCGCTTTAGTAAAGTTATTAGGAAATTGAATTAAAAGGCATAACATTATTAGTGTTTTAATTATGATTCCAATTCAATATATTCTACGTGTATAGGGATGTCAAACGAGACTATTTTAAAAGCGTGTTGTGTGTGACATTTATGATTAAATATATTCTATTATTGTTAGGAATTTATTAGCTAATCTGTTTTAAATGTTATTGTTTACCCACTTATTTACATTATTTATGTAGGTCCATGTATAGAAAATATTCATTCACGATGTAGGCTTGGGCGTTACATGAATTATTTACATGGCAACACATACAAAGTTGTTATTTTTGATTAACTAATTTGTAAATAAATATATATACTCTACAAGGACGATTTACAATTTTAATAGCATATTTTCCCCCAAAGTGTATCTGACGCCATGTTGATAATTATTTTTACGTCTAATAAAAGCCTTGTTCATGTAATCGACTTGTTCTTTGTTAATTACAAATATTTATGCAGATATTTAAATTAATTTAATTTTGTTTGGTAAGTTATCGTGCGATTTATAACTAAAGGTATCGGGGTCAAGAATGAGCACGGCGTCTTCGACTTTGACAGTCAATTTTACCGGTGTTAAGAATATGTAAAACATTTTTGCTTTAATTAGTATACATTTTCTACTATTATTTTTGGGGGTAAAAGGTCATTTTAAACCAACATATTAATATGTACTAATTTGTAAGGATCCATTTTATTAAGCTGGTTGCTAGGCGGCCATCATGTTTGAGTGACCCTGATGCGTGGAGGGCTAAGGCACGTAAGACACTTTCAGAACAATAATTACAAAGCTTATTGAACACTATTTGCCCAAATGAGGTACTATCAACTAGGTTTTGAAGCATCTGTATGTTCCTACCTCACAATTTGTGGGCGTCACACGTAATGTACGGACGTAAGGTACACAAAACTCTGACGCCGTTGGGCTACTGCCACAATAGGAAATATTTTATTGGATCAAAGTTTTTTAGTGCACTATGTAGGTTGCGGGAAGTTTTTTTGAAGCGATCGATAAAGTAGTTCCCTAATGTTTTTTTTTGTCTTAGTACTTGGAGAGTAATTACATCCATTAAATTATCCTTAAAATAACAGTTTTAAATTATTAATCAATAATCAACATAAGCCCTATTTGGTTGTCAAGTATATTCAGCTTTAGTGTGTATCACAGTGGGAGGAGCCTATTTTAAAGTACCCGTATTTAAATACTACCAATTATTTGTATTATTGTGAAGAAAACTTTCAATTTGTAGAAAATTTAATTTTAACCATATTATGTGTTAGTAGCCTACCAAAATTGTTATCCAATATATTTACATGGGATGTAAATTTTAATATAAAAGGCTATGGGTTTGATGCTTACTGGGTGTAACTGGATGCTTTTATCAGTGCTGGTATCCTACATTTCTATAAATGAACTCGGCCTATTTGATGGATGTTTGGTACCTTAATTATTGTGGTCATCTGATTCTTAGTTTAGTTATTGAAAAATATTAAATTTTTCTAACCAATGTTTAAAGGGCCTACTAAATAAAATATTTCAACAAGGTCGGATCTGATACCATAGGCCCTTTCTTTCACTCTTAACTTGCGACACAGGTCATACCTGCTTGAGACAAATTAACAATATTAGAAGCTGAAGATGGTTCATGCAAGTGAGTTAACGACGGTGCCTGCTTGGAGATTTTGAAGCTATTTTGTAAAGTGAGCTGCATCTTAACTTGGCGCACCTAAGCAGTAAGCTCTGTCACACTTAAGACACCAATGTACATAATAAAAAGGATGAAAATAAGCAGTTCACTCTGTGAGGCCTCAAGTTTACATGCTAATACTTGGTGGCTACAGACAGGGAAAACCTGGAAAAGTCAGGGAATTTTAGGATGACAGGGAAAACAGGGAAATGTCAGGGAATTTAACTAAAAATAAGGAAAAGTCAGGGAATTAAAAATATATCTTAAATATCCCATTAATTTCGCAACTAAACGCTAAAATAAACGTTAATAATACCTAAATAAAATAATATTTTAATTTTTAAAAAACTGATAAAACTGTTTGTTTAGTAGATACAAACTTTTTTTAATATGTGATCAATAATAAATAAAACAAAAGTCATCATCCACCATTAAAACTGGAAAAAAGTAGTCAGGGAAAATNTACCCGAAAAAAATCTGAAAAAAATTAGAAATCACTTTTTCCATAGATACTATCAGAATTTTGAGTTTGGTTGAAATCGGTGATGGTGAATTTGAATTTGAATTTTTTTTGGTTGATTTGACATGGAATGACCCGATAACACTTCCCTTTTCCTCTGAGTTTACACAGTCAAGTCTGAAGACACTAGCCAGACTAAATTCTTTGGTCGCCACTATTTTATATTCATGATTAGGAAAAATATGAACAATTTTAAAAGAGTACTACTTTAGCACTTTATGTTTTTTGTGTAGTGCTGCCTTTCTGCACTGAAAGTACCACTTGTCAATCACAGCTGTTTGGTCAAACTGACAGGGAGGGTCCTTTTATAGAAATTCTTAGCAAATTATCCAGTGTTTGTCTTGAGAGAGTTCCTGTAAGGCAGCTTGAGTCTGTTATAATAGGGTGATCTGGCGGTCTAGGGGTAAGGTGTTAGACTTCTGTGCTGGGGGTCAAGGGTTCAATCCTTGGTCCTGGCACAGATTTATCTGCTTGCCAAACCCTTCCTTCACCTTTAACAATACGTGTATTAATCACAACTTTTGAATGTGAGGAATGCCAGGCCTCCACCGTGGTTCGGATTCCACGTTAAACTGTAGGTCCTTCATTTCATCTCGCAATCACCCTAGCATTACACATTAGCGTAAGTGCGTATAACCCGAACGGGCAGTAAGACGCGGTGATGATGATAATAATAATAATAATAATAATAATAATAATAATAATAATGTCTGTTATAGCAGCTCAGCTCTGCTCTCACATAAAGCTGATGATTCTCACTAATAGAACAGCACAAAATGTGTGAATCTTGAACAAATTGTGGAATCTTAATAAACACTTTTCACTGTGAATCTTCTCCAGCATCTGATTCAAAGTCAGTAAAGGAAACAAAAGTTTGTATTCTGCCCACTTTGCTAACAGTTTTTTCTATTTAACATAAAAGAATTTTTTCTTTGGGAGGCCGATCCATGGTGTCCGAGGAGTGGAGGGAGCAGCGTGTGACTCAGTAGTTTTTTCTTCAATGGAGGGGAAATGCCTGGAAATGGAGATTGAAAGCGCACAGTTTCTAAGGCACTTAACACATACACTGGTTTGAGACATGAGAATCTGAGCTTATATTACTTAGTTTGGATGTGTTAGAAACACATTAAAAAAATTGATCGCCAGACTTAGATGTTTGGCCGCCAATGGCGACCTGGCAACCGGAAATTTTGTGCCGTGACTATGTTATTTGTATCTTGAAAACATTGACTTGATTTTTAATTTTACATTTTTCATGTTTCCTACTCTAGTTAAACATATACTTCCACATACTTTTTTTAACCTACATCCTGGCATGAGGACTCCTACAGGCCATTTTCATGAATAGGGCAAATAAATAGCTTAGGTTGTAGATGATTTACAAGAAAGTCTACAAAAAACCCCTACAAGATAAAATTAATAATTTTGTTTCACTGTAGGACTATTTTAAGAATTGTTTAAGAATTCATGACCATATAACCCGAACAATTAGTAAGATGGGGTGCAAAAAAATAAATGAAATAATCGGTTTTATTTAAACTGTGTATCTTTAAAACTCGCTGAATAAAACATAAATTCAGTAGTTGGAAAGCCTATCTTGACCTGCTTTGATGCCAAAGGTAGGCAACATCCTTTGAAACAAATTTTTCACCTTTATATATGCATATCTGTGTGCACTTTCTGATTACTTAAAATATCCATAGGCCCAGCTTATTGGATTAGTTTTCAATAATAAGTTGTGGGAAGCGAAGGTTTATTCTTTCTTTTGTAAAAATATATTTTTAAAAAACACCTTGCGGTATTGTTAATTACATAGGAAAAATCAGCAATTAAAATTTTTTCATTGCTTGATTAATTAATTACCTAATTAAAATGTATATCAGAATACAGTTATTGCAACTTTTTATGGGAATAACGAGTCTCTAAATGTATTAATCCATTCCAAATATTATTTTAATTTAATTTTAATAGCCTTTGGTTAGACTTAATATTGATTAAAAAAATTACAATCATATTGACAGGGTGTGTATTTGGTCCCTAAAAGTTTCTAGGCTGAAACAAAGTCCAAAATTTAGTCCCCTTTTTTTATCCTAGGTTTCTAAAGCCCCTAAAAATGGGTATATGTTAGTTTAAAAAAAATTAATTATGTAAATTTGTATTATTTTCAGAATAATTTTTTAGACAAGTTGTAGAAATTCAATCCTGATGTCTTTAAAAATGGGTACATCTCAACCTTTTGTCCCGGGTACGATGTTAAACTGATTTTTTGATTACAGAGACCTTGAAACATTTTGGAAATAAGTTTTTGAAGTAAAGAATGTAAGTTAATAAATGATGCAACATAAGGAAGTAACAAAAGTAGTTGGCGCTTGTCTTTCATTGTTATATGATAATGGTGATGTTGAGAAAGGCTTTTCAACATCTGGACATGTGATAACAAAGCAGACATGTGCTATGAAAGAAAACAACTCGTAGCCTATGTAAGAAATGCAAGAAGTATCATCATTACTTAAAGAAAACCAAATTGATAGAAAAGAGACTTAAAGAAGATAAGGAGATAGAAAAAGAAAGGGCAAAAGAAGAAACCTTCTGAGTAGAAAGTGAAGAAAAGAAGGCTTTTGATAATATGAAGAACTATCTTGCTATTAAAAGGAAAGAAATCCAGAAAAAGAACGCAGTTGACAAACTACTTGAGCAAACATCATAATGAATTACATGGTCTGCGCTGAGAAGGAAAAGCTTCTTTTACAAAAAAACACTTTGTTTGAATGACATTTTTATTGTTTTTGTGAGGTCCCTTTTTTGACCTGAAAGTACTCTAAACATCCCAAAAATATACCTGATTATGGAGTATGAGCCCTGTATTAAGCTTTCTATGGAAAAATGAAATATGTTTAAGGGATGGAGGTTGTAGACTTTTTCAGCTTGTGATAACCTGTGAAATACAGTAGCTGAGTCAAGCAAATGTTTTCCGATTTATAATTTACAAACGGCTAACTTTTTTTATACCTAGTATTAATTATAAGTCTTTAGTAAAATATATATTTGTATTCTATTTTTTAAAAGACAGCTAGTCCTAATAACCTTAATTTTACTTTTGATAACAATAATTACATGATTAAATCACCAACTACCATGTAAGCCTGAAATATAATAATGACCGAAACAAAACACTAATAGCTCACAACTTGTTAGTTAAGACTTTTTAGGTTAGGCCTAAGTTTCAAACATTTAGGCTTTTCCTTCCCAAGATGACATTAGTTCATTTTTCTGACTTATCGAGAAGGGGTCAGCTATTTATATTTACACATAGTGTTGTCCATGGTGCCTGAATTTTGGCTATCAGCAGCTTATTCTAAGTAAAACCAATTTATATAATGTAAGGAGTGAGTCCACCACTATTTTTTTGGAACTATAACGATAACACTTGAAAAATTAATTCCAGATCTTTTTTATTGGGTGTATATTAGAAAGACTTTTTGAATACATGGAATATAACAACACATGACTTACAAACAAGCTTAATACTAAGAAAAGTACAACATTCAGTATCCTATCTGACAATCTACCAGTAATAAATCTTTGAGCATGCCGGAAATGCTACTCGGAACCCCTAGCTTGGCTGGTACACATGCTACTGAATGTATTAGATTCATGCTAGTAAATCTATTCAGGATTAGAACCCCGACCTGACCCTGACTAACAGTGACAAAGTGTAATGAGATTATAACAGCTTTAAGCGGCCCTCACTGTTTCTTGCCCAAAAGTATAATCATCATCATCAACTGTTTCTAGCCTGTGGCTTGGTCAGTTTAGTGAAATGCCTCATCTTCCTCTATCCTTCCACCATTCTTCTATTTTCACTTGCACACTTTGTTATCCTCCCCCATTTCCTTCGTGGTCTCCCTTGCGGTCTTTTTCATATATACTTCATTTCCAACATTTTCTTTGGCGTCCTCTCCTACATCCTCATTACATACCCATACCTTCTGTTCTGGTTCCTCTACCATCTCATGTACCCTCACTATTTCCCGGATAACTTCATTCCTAATCCTGTTTCTCCTTGTGACAACTAATATGCTCCTCAAAGTATATTACAACTACTCATATTAAATTGTTGTTGCACATAAAATCTACTTTTAAATATTTAACATTGTATTGGCAATTACAATAAAATCCAACCTTATTCAACTAAACACACCAAGAAGAAAGTATATTTGTTTCCATATGAATGTAAAAATGACTAAATCTCACTTGTAACTAGTGTTATTAATTTCTATGTGAATGGGATGAACTGACAAGTATTCACTTTTCAACATTATAACTGTCTAACAACGCTGTGCTCTTAAAGACCATTCAATGTGTAAATCGAGCTTAGCTACACACTCTTAAACTTAAAAACGCCACCACATATGTTATTGTTCTGTAGTGGTTTTCAAAAATAAATTTTAACTTTTTATTTCTTTTCCATAACACCAGTGTTTAGAATTTAGGATTTTCAGGAATATTCTAATTTTAAATAAATGAATAGTACAAATAAATAAAAAATAACTTTAACTAGAGCCTTCAAACAATAAATTATAATTTAAAGGGGGTTATAGTTTTTGAAACATAATAACCCTGATTTACCAGTTATTATTATTAGATACCTATGTTATTGATCCCTGTATTGGAATTATATTCATCAGTAACTTCTGTCTAGTCTTTGACATTGGAACAAACTACTGTCATTAACATATTAACATAGATTTTATATGTGGAACTTATACTAAACTGTTCTGGTGAATAAAATGGTTAAGACAATGAAGGGAAAGATGTTGATTATTGAATAAATGTTGAGCCAGTTTTAGGCACTGATATTATAGAGAAAAATAATCACTGTTCCTTGCTTAATTCATCACACTCCTACTTCTGTGGCGCAACACACTACGTTTAAAACAGCTCATCTACATCCAAACAAACTGATTTTCTACCTAAAGCAGCATCTCTGCTAGATAAACATAGAGCAACTCAATAGCAACAGCAACATGATTGCAAATGAGAAGCTGGCACTAATTGACTCTGTGTTTTATCATGTTGATGTCGCAAATATCCGCTCCAAGCGGTAAAGATCAAAATAAAATACCTATGAAGTACATATCTACCTAAATTTAGTCTCATTTACAAGTGTCTTCTATATGGCCAGTTTGTTTCAATTGAAAATGGTACGTGGCACCTAGTTGTAGTTAACAAGAAAAAGGCTACACTAGTAATTCATCGGCATGGTGTTTTAAATGGAGTTTATGAACTTTCATTCAATTACTTATAACAAAAAATCTGTGTCTTTGGAACCCCCAAAACATTAAATATAAGTGCAGGGCTGTGACTAAACATCTTCTTTGTCCTACATGTTGACACAAATTATAAACTGTTTCCTCAGTGTGGACACAGTTTTGCATAGATAGATTTAATCATAGAAAACTAACATCAACATGATGCAACAATGTCTTTCAGTGTGGACAGTTTGTTGATGTGCCATGGGGCAAGTGGACTTCCCTGACAAAACTGTGTGTTTTTTTATTCATGTAAAGTAATATTACTTTACTAACACACAATATTGTGCATATAGCTAACATAATCAAAAATTTGTATAAATTTTGAATTTTTATCCATAGTACTTTTGGAGATATGCCAGCAAATAATTGATATTAGTAGTTTATGGGTCCACTTACCCCTCTGCACCCTATATTCACATTTGACTCTTGTTATAACTGGCCACCAATTTAAATATTTTTTATAAAACTTATATAAAACAGTTAAAAACAGTTTTTTATGACATCAACTGCTTTCATTTTGTCTGGTTTGCCATCTTAATTGGGGGAGAGAATGCAGCCTTTTATAAGTTATCATTTGTAAAACATTTTTAAATGAACCATAGATGCCACTTTCACAAAAAAAGAAACATCCAAACCATTATTTTCACAAGTTTGTGTTTCAATAATGTAAAAACAGTTCAAAGAAAAACATAATTAAAAACAAATTGTTTGTTATGAACGTTTTGACTGTAAAAATTGACAACAACTCAACATATGGTCTTGCGGTATAATACGGTTTGGTGAATGGATAGAGCATTTCTGGTAACTTTGATAGCTGTCATTTTACACAAGCAGCTAAATTAACAAGGGGTTCGTTTGGTGCTGACTAATTGTTGGTACAAGAGGCAGAGCTGAGAAATGATTTCCCTGCAGTCACTAACAACTAGTGACGAAGCTCTAGCTTTAAAAACTGCTGAACATGTCTAACTGTACATATCTAGAAACATGTGTATCCTACCTTGTTCCTGACCAGCTCAAGATTACTTGTAAGTGACAACGGTCCTGGGTTCAATTCCTGTGTCCATGTGTATTTTTTACACTAAATTTAAATACGTTTTTGTGAACAACATAATATGTGGTACCAAATTAGGTTAATCAGATATTAACTATAAATTTAAAAAAATATTAATGTTTATACATACAGTAACAGCAGGGCACATGCTTGGTCCCTTAAATGAAATAAAGTCCTTAAAAATGGGTATATGAAATTTATTTTGAAAACTTTAAGTGTGATTTTCAGTATAATTTTTTACTCTTCCTTTGATAGCAGTGCTTTAAACCCTCACAACATTTATATAAGTGAGGAAGTCCAACGTGAGCTAAAACAGTTCAAGAAGTGGAAGCCCTCAGCTTCAAGTAAAAAATTTAAAAATACTTCATTGTGTCTGGCAAATACCCCCAGAAGCAATTCAACATAAACTTCTAATAACTCTCGAAGCTACCACCAATGAAGCAAAACTTCTCACATGGCAAGGATGATGTCTTTTGATGTCAACACAAACTGATTAGAGCAGAAACACTCATAGGAATTGATGACAGAAACATTGAAACACTTTGAAAGAAGTTTATGAAGTGTGAATGTAATGAATGGCACAAACCGAATACAAGGAACTAACAACAGTAAAGTCTGATTTCGGTAGGAAGAACAGAAAATTTCTGGAAAGGTTACTAGATTTCAAAAGATATCCCTACGCCAAAACATATGATTTGAAAGACCATATGTTTAGCAGCTGTCACTTTTGCCTTTTTTATATAAGGGTTTACAAACAAATAATTTGTTTATGGTTTATAATGATCTGTTCTAATAAGATAAACGTGGAAATTTAATACATTTAATTTATAACTCTTTGCACGATTGTAGTCCAAGTTGCCACATTGGTGTAAATGAAAATGTTACATTTATTTAACATTATAAGTCCGTATAATTAATAATATCAAGACAAATTATTAAGTAATCTGTAAGGAGGTAGTATTAAAAGTGTTATTATAATATTGTTGATAAAATATATATAATAAATCAATCATATAAAACATATTTCTATAATGTCAAATGCTAGTAACTTCTGATCAATGTTGTTGAAATCTACTGTTCTTCCTATAAAAATTGGACTTAGTTAAAGCTGGTTTTTCATTGCCACTTGATAAAGCAATGTTGAGAGGCTTTTCAACACTTGACATGTAATTTCAGAGGAGACAGTTGCTATGAAAGAAAGAGCTTTGAATGCACAATTGAATGTCTTAGATACCTTGAAGCTTATGGCAATAAACCTGTTTGTGTTCCAATTACAAAATAGCTCACTGCTTATGGAAGAAATGCAAGAATTATCATCAGTGCTAAGAGAAAAGAGACTTAAATAAGATAAGGAGAGAAAGAATAGAAAGTGAAGAAAAGGAGGCTTTGGATTATGAATAAACCTTTTTTATTGAAAAGAAAAGTCCAGAAAAAGAGTGCAGCTGACAAACTCCTTGGGCCAACATAATGGTTTATTACATCACCACTGAAAATAAAAAGCTTTGAAGAACTGCAGGTAGCTTATGGGCTGTTGGAAGGATATAAAGTTTTGAAACTTGAAAAGAACAGGGCCAATAAATAAACATACATACATAATATAAATATGTTGGGGGGGAGGGGGGTGAAGCATCTTTTCTAGTAACTTTATTGTCTGAGAGGTTGTCTAAAAAATGAAAGGATCAATTTTTTATTATTATTATTATTATTATTATTTCTACTAGTAAGTGTTCTGTATTTTGACAGGGCCATTCCTTTTGTCATTGCCAATGCACCCTCCATCTCCCTCCTCGTTCAGCTCCCAGAATTTTCTTCTTTATTTAAAGTCATCCTATATTTGAATCCTCCTATATTTGAATCCTCCTTCATAAGCACCTCTTTCCCTCATGACGTACAGAAGGCAGATCCTTCTAAGGATGTGTTTGATCCACTTTGCCTTGCACCAAAGAATCATATTATCAAAAATGGTTTTCTTCTCATCTACTCTTCTTAGGACTTATTTGTCACCTTGTCTGTCTACCTGATCTTCTCAAGTCTTCTCCGGTACCACATTTCATAGTTTTCCAAGTATTTCTTTTGGACCATCGTCCTAATAGTGTTTCCGCTACATACAGTGTGGTGCACCAATTGTAGCATTTCATCTGTTTCTTCCTCAGTTCAAAACTCAACTTGCTAGTCAGCAGAACCTCTTACTTGTTGGAACATTCCTTGACCCTGACGATCCTCAATCTAATTTCCTTGGTGCAATAGGCATCCTTTGTCAGCAGACCTCTCAGGTACTTATTTCAACTGCTGTTTTCCAACTCCTGGTTTCCAATTTTTATTTTCAGAGGTTATTAATTTTTGAAATCACCGTTACTTTTTGACTTCTCAATGTTGATCTCCATACCATATCGTCATTAGAGGGTGTTACTTCATTACCAAATATATATGAGGTAAAGGGCATACTGACTGTTGATAAAGCCATAACAATTGGGATAAAACTATTACTGATATAACGCAGATGCTTAAAGGCTCATTCTTTTTGATTTTTCTGCTATATTTCGTCCACAAAATCTAAAATATGTCTACACACGATGTGGAAATTTGAATAAGTGTGTTAAATGTAAAAAGTCTTTAAAAATTTATAAGTTCCTTTGCTTGATAAATATCCTTTATCCTCGGACCCGAAACACCAACGAATCTTCTAGGCTGACACCCTTTTTTCCATTTATTTTACGGAATTTAATGTACACTTTCTGAACCGAATGAAAAGAATGTCTTATTACATGTCTTTTATACTAACTTAAATTTAAAACACATCTATCCTTCAGTTTATCACAGTTAAAGGAGAACCATCATTTCACCAATGATAAATTTTCTGCGATTCCCGATATTGAACCTGGGACCAATATCTCAGCAGAGAGACTTGATACTAACTTAACTAAGGTGTTGGACAGACTCATAAAATCTGAACAGCGTTGTCGACTTGAAGTGGAAAGTGATTTGCAATATGCTCTATTAAACATCAAACCCAATATTCAAGAACTACTGATGAAAACAAACTGTGCCAACCATCATGATAATTTTATTTTTTTCTACCATTATCCTGCCAGTGTTAGATTGAGTTTTGTGTGAAATAAAGAAGTGATTTGAAAGCACTAAAAATTTGATTTTTATAAATACCCCCAAAAAATATGGTAGCATGGTTTGTGGGAATTTGATTATCTTACAAGGGGATCATCAGCTGAAATAGGTTGGTAACCACTGATCTAAGGGGTTGTTTACTGGGAACTGCTAGTTGTGTCTGTGCTACATGCAGCCAACAAACGTATCACACAGACATAAAACGAAGCTGCCTTTATGTGCAGACATAAAGACGATGTAAATGTTAGTCTAAAAAAGGTCCATTATTTTTATTGCTACGCACACCTTACTCTAAGACATGTTAGGAAAGAAAATTAATTGCCGAACTTATAAAAGTATGCTACCTATCCCTTTCTTGAGCTACTTCTCTACAGTCCCTCATTACAACCTATAAATTTCAGGTCCATTCTAATGTTATCCTTCCATCTGCATCTAGGTATTCTAAATGGTCTCTTCACATTGGGTTTATCAGCCATTACACTGTTCTAGGATCTCCCATTCACGCTGTATCTTCTGCCCGCTGTGATCGAGACTTGATTATCCTAACATGGTCTTGTGCTGAGTATATTTTGTAACTCAATATGTAACCTCCACTCCCCAGTAGCCTCATCGATACTACACCTAAATATTCCTACAAGGATACAGCCCCTCTTCACCCTCATATATCCTGTGTCTGTGTGGCACTTGTGAACCGTTGTTAATTTATTTGGTTTATTTACCTCTTCTTTTCACTCATACAATATCACTAGCTCTTTCTAATCACTCTTGAGGATTTGTTCGATGTTCGGTTTAATTTGGCTAGACTGCTCTAGACGTATTGCTTTCACTCTCTCTCCAACCCTCTCGGTCTTTGCTCTTGATCATCAGCCAGTTTAATTTCCGTTGTTCACACAGTAAATTGCTCTTCTCTCATTCTCAATAATTCGTTATTTGGATAGAGCAACAACTGAGTTGAGTATCTTGTCCTCATTCATTCGTTCTGAGCTGAGGATCAATCGTTCACAGATCTTCTGTTCTTGTTCATTTGTTTTGTCATTTTTCGTTCAGTGAGCTAAGCTGAGAATTGGTCACTCGCCACTTTTATTCTCATTTTTATCTTTCTCTCTCTAAAATTCGAACTATGACTGAGATCAAAACTCGTTTTAAATTAGGTTTATCAAGTGAAATTTATAAATTAATATATTTATGTCTGTTCGGTTCTGTGAATACACCAATCATTTTATTTTTGGCTATTATAATTTGCCTTTAAATATTTAATGTTTTAATAGTAAATGATATCTTTTAAAACTACTTTATAAAAAAGCTTCACCATCTTTAAACAATACTCATTCGACACAGTGCCAATTAAAATGATCATTATGCAAATCAAACTAACTTTAAAAAATTGAATGTTTGGTCACTGAATTGATCCAGACCTACCTACTATAGGCTTACCATACATTAGAAACAACCATAACGCTCATCTCTAGCATGGCTAGGAGACTAGCGGCTGAAAGATGCTCAAGTCATTAGTTACAGTATACAAGAGGTCATGAAAGGAGTTGACACTATCTGTACTATCATCACCAGATTACAGCACCACCTGCATAAGTAAATTCTGTTACTAACCTCAAAAGAAAAAGAAAAATATTCAGAAATTATAAACAATAAGAAAATGAATGAAATATAATGTATTTATTTTGATCTACTTCTCAGTATGATGTGTTCAGCAGCTAGCTTATACATATGACTAGTTGGCAGTTTCTCGGAGTGCTATCTATGTGGAATCTGAATTGCAGTAAAATCCCACTTAATAGGTTTCCAGGAAGAGAAGGTAGTTGAAGGTTGGACTTCTCAAGAAAAGTGACATTGTTTTGAATATATGGTATCACACGAGATATGTCATTTGTAGAAGTTTATTTTTTTATAGGATAGTGAGGTGGTGATGAGAGGGGTGTTTGGGGGAATAAAGTCATGATGTTTGAAAGACACATAGGAGAGGGATGGAGGAGTCAAAGTGTAGCTGTTGTTGGATACAAGGTGAAGAGGCTTCTTGTTTTGCTTGCCCACCTGATTGCCTCTGGGGCGAGAGATAGGCATTTGTCTGACTGGAGGCTGGACTGAATGGAGAGGTGGTTAGGGAAACTGACTTGCATTGAAGGCTAGGGATGTCCAGGGAAGCAGGCTGTATTGTCATTGGCACTACCCTGGAGTCAGAGAGCACACACAGGATACTCCTCATGGGAGGAAGGACTAGATAACTCTGATATGTTTAAAGATAAGTGTTTACTTTCCTTGGTCTCTTATTTATAAAAATGGCCAGAGCGAGTGTCTGCATTAATTTCCAAAATTCCCCTAATCACTACCACAACACATTCGGTTAAGTGTGTTGTCTGACTATACATTGATATTCTTAGTTACAGAGTTTACATACATTTAAATGAATCTACAAACATTCAGTAGTATTACTGATAGTAATTACAGATTTATTTACTTAACGTCTCTGCTCCTATTTTGAAAAAACGCAATGCATTCTTGAGTGTAGAACTTTTAGTTGGCATCACTGTGAAGACAAAGGTTGTAAAGAAGATCAGTTTGATTTCATGATCAGCAATTTTTGTTAGCTTTGGTTGTTAGTGCCTTAATTAAAAGAAGTGAATTTTTTCAAGGTAGGTGTGTTTAATCATTGTCCATTGTGTTACTTTTACTATCAGCAGAAATATATATACATATATTAATCTGTTCTATAGCTATTATTACTCATGGCTCTATGTGTACATTTAGGTTGACTTAGTGATTATTCACTTTCAATCAGCCACATGGCTAAATTCTGAAGTTAGAGTGTCCCCTTTGTTACATGTCTCCTGTGTTACCTTGTACATGGTAACACAGGAGACAAGAAGGTAACACAGGAGACAATTTGATTACTCTAGGCCCTCCCCATCTTTAATTAACACAGGAGACAATTTGATTACTCTAGGCCCTCCCTATCTTTAATTAACTAGTATTTAACATATATTTACCTGACTACTTATAGACCTAAACTGGTAGCCATAAGTGCTTGTTTACATTGTTTGTTCTCTGTACAGAAAATGCCATTAACAGCAGCATAGAAACAAAAGCAGTACCGAGAAAGAAGAAAGATGGATAAAAACAAAGAAGAAGAATCTAAGAGAAAAGCACGAGAAAGGTATCACTCTTCAAAACATTTGGTTAAAGATATGTCAATGAGAGAAAAAAGATTAGCGAGAAGAAAGTGGTGAGCTAGCAAAAAACTTCAGAGAAGTGTTGCGAAATCCCATAGAGAGACCGTTGGAAAAACCCCATCTCCCTTTCCAAATAAAGTGAATGATATTCAAGAAGATAACTCAACAAGAGGGCGTAAAGAACTAAGATGGGATAGAACAAAACTCTACAAGGAAAACATGAAGCTTAAAAATGAAAATAAAAAGTTGAAGCAAAGTATTTAAAAATATAGAAAGCTGCTATCCACATCAATTTTAAAGACAAATGAGCCTAATATGGACACACTACATGTATTTTCTGATGGACCATGTACACAGTACAGACAAAAACAAAACTTTTACCTTTTTAGTCACAAACTTTTTGAAAATGGATTCAAGCAAGGAACATGGTATTATTTTGAAGCTGAACATGGCAAAGGAGCAGCTGATGGAATTGGAGCAGTTTTAAAGCAAATAGCTGACAGACTTGTGTCCCATGGTAATGACATTGCTAATGTTCACCAGTTCCTTCAATTGGTGGAAAAGTAAACAACAATTAAGTTGTTTGTTGTGACTGCAGGAGAAATTGATTGTGTCCGCAAAACACTTCCATTGACCATACCAGTGCTATCTGGAACTATGCGTTTACATCAGTTAATTGTAAAAGAAAAAGGGTGTATCAACTATCGGGATATTAGTTGTTACTGTGAAGAGCTGAGTAATAAAGGGTTTTGCAATTGCTATGGCACCAAGACATATAATTCTTGTATTGTTAGTAATCAAAATCAAGAAAAAAGAAAAGCAGGAGGTGGCCTACATTATAAAAAAAGAAAGCTAGTATTTATAATGATGTTTACTCTTCAACCTCTACTGAAGATGAACTTTCAGAACCAAATGATAGGCCTATAATCAAGGAACTACATAAGCCTAGCTCTTTCAATAAAGATACCTCTTTTAAAGAGTTGTCTACATTTAAAGAGCCCCACCCAAAAAATGTCGCTAGTGGAGTGTACATGTTAGTTCAGATTAAAGGAGGAGAAGGAAATGCAACTAAATATAAATATGTAGGAGTGGCACAAAGTGAAGTTGAAGATGATGGTGATATCAAGGTAATGTTTCTAAGAGCAGTTGATGAAAGTGGTAGAAATTATAGAATTGAAGAGAATGATGTTTCATATGTGCAGTTTGATCAAGTTCTTGAAATCCTTGAAACACCAACTCTAAAAATGAAAGGTGACCACATTTACTACCACTTCAATACTCCAGTTGATGTTTATGAGAAGTAATTTCAAAGTGTTCCCAAACTTCTACTTGACATTATACATGATATTTTATAAAAAGTATGGTCCCTGTTTGAATTAGTTATGTATGCGAATAATAATAACAATAATAATAAAGATCCAAGCCTATTAGAAATATGTGTCCCTTGTGTTACTTATTGTGTCTCTTGTGTTACCATTTGTCCACTGTGTTACTGCCATGTTATTCTACTTTTATGAAAAAGTATTATAAATAAAAATGTAAAACAATGAGTCATTAAAAGTACAAATAATTATGATTTCCAAAAAAAATATCAGCTGAAAAATAATATATTTTATAATTCACTTATATTAAGTTTAAGACATTCTAACAGGAAAAATAGTAACACAGGGGACATCGTGTTTAAGTTTTTGGTTTAAAATGTAACTTAAGTGATTACTAACACTATTAGTTTGATTGTGTATTCTATTTGATCAACCAGTATCATAAAACTAATGCATTATTTGTAGTTTTGTTAGCTGGGCCATTTTTTGTAAGGGGGTAACGCAGTGGACATATTTCTTCACCTGTTCATGTATTTTATGTAATTTAATCTAAAAAAAAATTATTAAAAGTGTACTGCTGACTATATAATCTTTTTTATGAAGAAATAATCATTTCGGTCAAAAACATTTTATAAATAATAGTAAAAAAATATTTTGGAAAACTAATTTCAAAAGAAGGGTATATTTTTGGAATGACCCAGATAAAGGTCGAGATGGGGTTGGGTCATTACAAGTATAAGTAGTGTTTTTCCTACTTAAATGCTTATACTTTTTGAATGTGTCCATCTTTAGTGGAATTACGACATACCTGGCTTGTTTGTAAAACTGTTTGGTAAACTATAAATCAATTGGTATTAACATTATATCTTCTGCAATATTTAATTCAGATTCTTATCACATTGCCCTTTTAAAAATAACTTGATTCATGTTAGCCCTGCACAATAAAACTTACTAACACTCCCTCTTTCCCAGAGATATTGGCATGCATAGATACTGCTAATATTCTCCATAGCCTATTCTCAACAATTGATTAAATTTCATTTAATGGTCACAATGGTAATTTCTGTAATGATCACTAGATAGGGTTCTATGCTGTGAGTGCCACTAGTACATTACATCAACACAAATAGAATGAACTTGGTAAACTCTTGTGCAGAGTTCTTTCACACTTGTACTTAAGTGATAACAGGGCTTCATGGCTGCAAAGAACTGGACCAACCAGCGTGTTGGGAGAGGTTGAGCTGTCCACACCACAGTTTGGGTCACATATTGGATTCACTCAACTATTCTTAAGAACCGCATGGTATAATATTATTCTTTTATTTGCCTATGGGCACATTTCTTTTAAGTGCTACCTTTCTCATCCCTTCTCCATTGGTGTGCGTTGTGAATGGCTCGACTGGCTGGTTAGACGTGCGCAGAAAAACAAAACACAATATTCTTAATGCGATGCCGAATTACTGGTGAAAGGAAGGGGAAGTGACTTAACCCCAGTACTTAAGAGCCAGGGTGGGTAAAAGAAAACTTCCATTAATATCTTTTCAAAACCTCAACCTCAACCTACTTGTTGGCTAGCGTCCATCGAGGGAGTGAGTCCCTTTATATACTTGTGCACTTAGAATCATTTGCTCTTCGTTACCTTCGTAGTAAATAATGTGGCTTTGTTCATAGTAGAAAAATATGGTACAGCGTAAAGCCACTCTAATATGCTTTGTCTTGGTTTGAAGTAGGATGAATAGCCGGCACTAACGCCAGAGTGATCTCGGAGTAGAAAGTGCTGATATAAAATAAACTAAACCTGAAGTTGCCCATGGCAGTGAAAGATATACACTGATTTTGGTTGGAAGAACAGCAGAGAAAATTCAAACATATTTCTTTGAGGCCAGCAGTGATAACATTTTATTTTATTATTTGTGTTATTTTATAGGTATTGATAATATCCATCAAAAGTGACAGCTGCAGATAACATGACTTGATGTATGAATATATTAACATTATTTTAGTAACTTTGGTAACTAACATCTACTCTTCTTCCTACAAAAATCATACTATAGCTTATAAAAAAGTATCTTAATGTTATCTCAACAACGTCTATTCCAGCGTTACTCAAGTAACTCAATTCTATTTAAAAAAAATTGTTTACTCCAGTGCTCCTTTCCAAATAATCCTATAATATGCTTTGAAAGCTGGCCTGCATACTAAGAGATTGAAAATATTGCTCATGGTTTTTGTTTCAGGTTTTTGACTTGAATCTGGACAACTGTAGAAGTACAAGTATTGTTGGCCTCACAGATGAATTCACAAATCTTGAAACTTTAAGTCTTATCAATGTAGGGCTTACAAGTTTGAAAGGGTTTCCCAAGCTACCCAACTTAAAGAAGGTGACTACCCTACATTTATATACGTTATTTCTCTATAATATTGAAGGAAAAGCTGGAAAATTTCATTGATCACAAGAAGTAATAAAATAAATATACGGCAGTATTGCTGGGTTTTTTTGTGAACCAATAAAATGTACCACAGTCTCTTCATAATAAGCTCCATGTATTTGAAATTATAAACATTTAAATGATGTTTATTAAAAAGTTTTTATAAATATCAGTTAATTTGGTTGGAGCTTCTAAAATTAATTACCTGAAGGAATTGTTTAAACAAATACTATCCATAACATTAAACTTTATGATTATAAAATAGTGTTTGTTTGCATTACATTGGAGCCTTATTAATATGTTAAGAAATAGAGAGCTAATGATGTACCTAACGTTATGGAGACAAAATAAGATGCTACCAACATGACTAATTATAATCTTTGAACTGTCTAGGTTGTCTAGAAGAGAAAAGTGTTATCATCCAAATAGGTTTTCATAACTAGGTTAACTAGTTCTTGCTAATGTTGTTTTCAAATGATAGGGTGCATTTATGTGGGAATAACTTTTGGATTGAGGGACAGAAATGTAAATATTGTACACTTACATTTTAATTTACCAATATAATGTATAATGAATTTTGGGAGCATGTATTATTATTATATAAATTGTAATTTTGCATGCAGTCACAGTGTATGTCTTTATACAGTTTTAATAGATTTTGTGTAACTGCTATTTATATATTTTAGTTTAAATATTTTGTAGATGATATGAAAAACACATTTATTAGTCAAGACAATTTTCATCCAACTGTTTTAAATTATTTAAATTTATATTCTACCTTTGGATTAATTGCAAAAAACATGCCTCAAACAAGTTTTGGAACTAATTAGATGAGCCAACACCCGCCTTCGCTCAGTGTCCTTGCCGCTTTATTTTATCCACAGTTGATTGTGCTCCTTCCATCCACCAATCAGTAATTAGGAGTTGGTGCGAACATGACCAGAGGGGGGAAGCTTAATGATGTAGGAGTCACCAAATGCAGAAATGAAATAACTCTCAACAAAAAACAAACATACAATTTCGGGACCTACTTTAAAAGATAGGTAAAAATATTAAAATACTAAATCTGAATATTATTAATGTTGAAAAGTTTGATTTCAAATAATGAAAGGGATGAGGGAATCTTTTATCATTTCATAGTCTGGAAAAATAAAATTATATGAACAAATTAAATAATGGCATGATATAGCTTTGATAGCTTAGTGAATTTGAGAACCACACAATTACATGTGTTAATAAATAATTTTAAGTTTGAAATGGAAGTTGATGATTCTAGTCACACACATTTCCTTGCTTGACTTTCCCAATATATCACGCAATATATCTTTAATGCTTCACCATCAGTAGTTTGTTTTTTATCCCACTATATCAAGCGATCCAATATAAAAACAAGTAAACTTTTTATTTTGGTAAGATTTGACAATTGTTATTCCAACAAAGATAAATTAATTAAATGTCATAGTTTTCCCTCCATTTAGCTTTGGACTACTACAATTCTTTAAAACTCCAAAATGACTAACTTAAACTAGCTTCCTTTCTGTACTAATCACTGGCTTCATTTTTCCAATTAAAAATTGGTATACTTATATGTGCAAAAAATAAAAAAGATTGTTGAAATTGTTACTGAGCATAGGACATATTTTCAATGGATGTTTCAAACACATTTTTTACAGCATTTTACAGTATTTTTCATAATGTTCATTCTTTCACTCCGAGAGAAGTAGCTGTTTTTCTTTACTCTTTTTCAATCTTTAAATATAGATTTGATCAAAACAAGCTTTTCATTTGATTTCCTCTTGTAATAAGACATTCTTTTCACTTATAAAGTTAAAGGGTTTAAGTAATGCAGCATGAAACAGTGTACAAGAACGTACTACGAGAGTGCACACTCATAGAGACCTAGGTGTTAGGTTCAAATATCACTCACAAGAAATCAGAGCCATGCAAGTGAGGTCCATACCATGTCTACATAGTAAGTTTATAAACACATACATATTAATTTATAGGTTGAGAATATTATACAAAAATGGCCAGTTTAAATCAACACATTGTGTGAACTAAGACAGCTCTGAGGGAACTGACATCCTACATTACTGACAATGTGGCGGAGGGTTGGTTTGCCAGCTGAATCTACTGCTTTTAGTGCCATCAGGACCTTTATATGGGGCTGGAGGGAGCAAGGATATTTAATAAATCAAAATAAACTTACGTGAATATTAAAGAAGTTTAAATGTGACAAACTAAAAGTTTATACAAGGGATAACGTCAAAAATAGCAATGGCTAAGGCTGCTTTCAACAAGGAGAGGATGCTACTGAATAGCATATAGGACCTAGAGATGCAGAAGAAACAGGTGAAGTGTTACATATGGAGGTGAGACATGAACTCTGACAAGAGAAGAGATTTTTGGTAAGATTTGAGATGTGGTGCTGGAGGAGAATAGAGGATAAAATAGACATCTCCTCAAAACCTTCTTTCTTCTCCTACTTTTACATTAAGATACCTCACTACTACCTGCCACTCGTTTGCCATATGCCTTTATAGGTTTTCCTCAAACTTATCCTTCTATTCTGCTGGGCACCAAGCTTGTGGAGGATACACTTGTATAACCTCCACAGTTTTTCCTTTAATGGTTATTGCCATCTTGATTATACTGTCATTCATCTGTACCACCTCCGCCTGCTACCCTTCTCTCACTACATTGCCTACTCTGTTTCTCCTCCATCATTCCCCATCCAATGCAGGATTAAGCCATTCATTACTTCTCTCCACTTAGTCTCGCTCAGACCCAGTACATACTCTCCTTTTTTCCATCAAGTCCCCAATCTCCTCCACTCTTCCAGTCAGTGTGGCAAAGTTCTGAGTCCCTAGCCTATGTTTGTCAACAAATTTTCCAATTCAGTAATTTACCTTATCTTCTCAAGTACTTTGTTTGATTTCGGCCACCGACTTAACCTATCATGGCCTAGACCTTAGTAGTAGGGCTGCCTCTTATAGGTCCTTAGATAAAACTTCTTTTGGTGGTAACCTTCTCTGAGGCTGATACCACCTAATTACATACTAATAGCAAGCAACTTAATGAACCTTACAAAGGTTGCACATAAAGGTTACCTGAATTATTTTATTTAAATACTGAAAGAAAGGCCTAAGAAGAAAAGAAAGCAAAATTAAGACGGTAAATATAAACTGGAAGGAGAGGCTAATTCAATCGCAACACGAGATGAGATATTTCATTCAAACAGAAATGAGGTTGATTCAAAAAGTAAAAATACTGACAGATTAAAACTACGGACCAAAACTTACACAAAGCAAGTAAAAGATTGAAATTTTCACTGGTTGAAGTGTCTTATCCCATTGTTGAAGGGCTCAGTGAGAAAAGGGGTGTCAATGAAAGGCAATGTATTGGAAAAGAAAAAGGCTGCTCTTTTAACATCGCTTTTAAAGACTGCATCACAAAAGAGCTTTTTGTTTTACTAAGCACAGCGTTTACTACCTTTTCAGGCTATACATAGATGTATTATATAATAATTACTCTAATCAGGTAAAGATGAGGAAGGAAGAATTTTAGAGGTAATCTACCCAAATTTGCGTGGAAGGAGAGGGAGAAACTCAGAAGACACGACCAGGATTTGAACCCATATTTTCTTGTCTTCAGCAGGTGAATCTAGCACGAGAATGGCACCTTAGACCATTGACCACTGAAGCAGGTTTTTAGTACTTTAAATATATAGTTTAATCAAATATAGTTAAAATATATTTATTAAAATTATTTGGAATAACTAAGGTTTAGCTCAAAAATAAAGAATAACTTAATATAAGAAGAGCTTAGGTGAATTTGGGGTGTAGAAACCTCACATGGAAAGAGGTGGAGGACGCATTAAAGAGGATGAAACAAGGAAAGCACCAGGTGTGGACAAACTGACTGTGGAGAGAGCTGCAGGAGAAGTAGGTATACATTGGTTATACAGGGGGCTGAGAGTTATACGGAAGGAGAACAAGGAACCGGAAGACTGGAATAAAGAGAATTATAATACCCATTTTCAATAAGAGAGACAGGAAGAAGTACAAATTATAGGGGAGAAACCCCTATGTGTCACTACAAAAATAAATGAAAAAATACTGGTAAGAGAATAATAAATAAAATGAAAGGAAGGTGGAGAGAGGAACAGCACAGATTTAGGGAGCAGAGGTCTACATTATAGTTGATCTTTGCCTTACGACAGCTTATGGAAAGAAGGTTTGAATTTGGGAAAGACTTAGTAATGGTATTTAATGGATGTGGAAAAGGCTTATGATAGTGTGGATTGAAATAAAGTTTGGAAATCCATGGAGGAAGCCAAAGTGGAAAGAGGAGTTGTAATGATAGTGAAAAGCATGCTGTGTTGCGACAAAGTGGTTCCAAATAAAAATTTGAGTGAAGCAGGAGAGTGCTCTACTCCCATTACTATTTGTAATGGTCTTGAAGTGGCAAGGAAACTTGGGTAGACACTAATTAAAGTAATGAAGTTTGCTGATGACTTGATGGTATTACTGAGAAAAAGTTATATAATGTAAAATATCTTAAAAGCGAGATTTAAGTGAAGAATGGGAGTAGAGGATATAATGAGGTGGAAGCAAGGAGGTTGTTCTATAGATGTGTGAGAGACTTGCTATGGAAAAGAGAAGTGCTGCAAAGGACGTACTTTGTACCCATTGTCACATCAGCAGCAGAAACATAGACATTGAATCTTGAGGTAATGGGAATGAAGTTTGCTAGCATGTTAACTGTCACAAGGAGAAACCGTAGGAATGAAGTTATTCTTCGATTTAGTGGGGTACAAGAAGTAGATGAGATAATATAGGAAGCAAGGCTGAGTGTAGGGTCATGTGATAAGGATGGAAAAGGAAGAGAATGATGGATATGAATTCTGCAGGGAAAAAGACCACAAAGGAGATCAAGATTAGAAGAGCAGATAATAGAAAGTATTCAAGGAAGAAGAGGAAAATGAAAGCAATTAAAGCAAGAAGAATGGTGAAAGGGGAAAGTAAGATGGAGGCATTTTACTCAAAAGAACCTGACCATAGGCTGGAAATGGTTGATAATAATTTAGAAATGAATTAAACTTAAGAATAAAATATAGTTACATAATAAAGGTATTTAATTTATTTGATACTGGAGTATTATTTGTTGTATAAGTGAAACGTTGAGAGCCCATCAATTAACTGTGATGATAGAAGATAAAACTCAAACCAGAAATCTCAATTAAGCTGGGTGTTATCCGAGGCTTTGAGATGGAATATTAGTTACCTTCAAATTGAATCTCAAGCATACTTTTCATAAAACATCAATATTCAACTCTTGCATAAATGTTTTGATTTATTTATTCTAATTAAATAACCACAAACTGAAGCATAAATACTATCATAACAATTTAATGAACTTAACCATTATGTGATTATAAAGGTAGGTTGTTCGATGGGAACCTTTTGCAGCTTGAGGGAAGTTCATTAATATAAAGGCCAGCTTGAGTGGCTGCGTGGTCTAAGGCGCTACTCTCGCAGTAGACTAGACAGGGATATTGAGTTTTGAATCTCGATCGTGTGAACTGACGGTCGGTTTCCCACTCTTTACACATTTGAGTATACTTCCTATAAATATAAACTTCCTCGTCCCTAAAATCATTTACATTATATTAGTAGATAGGCGTATAACCTCAACGGTTAGTAAGTCGCAGTGCTAATAAAATATAAAGCATGTGGTCGTAGATGAATATTGGAGCCATATTTTGACACCATATAATACAGTAGAATAGTAGATGAATAAATGGAGCCATATTTTAACACCATATATAATGCAGTAGAATAGTAGATGAATATTGGAGCCATATTTTAACACCATATAATGCAGTAGAATAGTAGATGAATATTGGAGCCATATTTTAACACCATATATAATGCAGTAGAATAGTAGATGAATATTGGAGCCATATTTTAACACCATATATAATGCAGTAGAATAGTAGATGAATATTGGAGCCATATTTTGACACCATGGAATACAGCCGAAAATATTTAGTAATGGTATCCAACCATGTCATCGGTGGCAGAGCGTGATTTTTATTTTTGGTGGGGCCAGGTCAAAGCTTACTGGTAATGATTTTTTCTCACCATGTGTTAACATATTAAATTAAATTTATTTAAGTTTTCCTAATTTTTAAAAATCACTAGAATTACAAAATCAGTAAACAAATCTACAAACAGAAATAATAAATAATACTTTTTTGAATTAAACCTACCAAGTGATGATATTAAATGTACAAAAGTTGGGCTTGTCTTGTCTCTTAATGACAGTTCATGAGTACCACAGTATTTTAAGCATTCTAATACTCTGCCTAATATATTCTTATTTTTTACACATGTTCATTGTGTTTTTCGGCTGAAAGTTTGATCACGAAATTTTTTTTGTGGTACAATATTTACTATTCCGAATATCTTAAACTTAAATGCATTTTCCAAATAAATTCCATATTCCTCGTGTTTTTTATTCTTTTACTTAAATGTTTAAGACTCTTACAGCATATAACTATCCACAAACCCTCACCATCAAACAATAAAAACAAAACAAACTCTGTTTTTCTTCACTAACAGTTAACCACAATTGTTTACCAAACAAAACCTTAAAAAAAGTTCATTTTTTCTTGCCATCCACCTGCATAAATGTAAAGTCATTAGACTGATGTGCCCCTAACTTTTTTTTTCCAGTTTTTCTCTGAGTTTTAATAAATAATAAAGAAGTTACTTTATTCTTTTTAGTTACTTTATTCGTTTTAGTTACTTTATTCGTTTTAGTTACTCTATTCGTTTTAGTTACTCATTTTCACACGTCATCTTACTTTTTGGGAATTTTATCACATATTGAAACACATATACATAAACACAAAAACAAACTATTGACCATTTTTATCATATCAGGTCCACTTAGGCTGGCCATATTCACTAGTGTAAAGTTGGCATCGGAATGGTATTGGGATTAACCTTGAGACATCTCAGACGGGATGTGGCTACTCTGACGGGGCCTGTCATAGCCCTGGCTAGCTTCTATATTCAGTCACTAGAGCAATAGTACAGTCTTCGCGTGACGTTTGGAGTGAGAAATGAATTATTTTGACTTGAATACTAAATAAAGAATTCAATAATTCACTGCGTGTAGAGAATGGTGTTCCACTTTTTTCATGGCCCCCCCCCCCACTCCCCCCCCCAAATTTTTCATAGAATAAAAAGAAAGAAAAAAATTGTATGCTAAAAGATGTTGGAAAAATGTTCATGGGGCCTAGCCCCTGTGACCTCTGTATGCCATTGAGTGTTTCCAGCCTGTGGCCGACCCAAGCTTAGTAAAATGCTTCCTCTTTCCTTCCACCTTTCTAATTCCTTTATTTGCTTCCTCTCACTTGCAAACTTGCAGTTATTTTCTCCTCACATCGTCTTGGTCTCCCTTGGAGTTTTTCCTACATAATTCATCTGCATCATACGGCTTGGTACTCTCTCCTTTTCTATCCTCATCACACAATCATACCCTCTCAGCCTTGCTTCTCTACCATCTCACGTACTCTCTGTACCTCAATCTTTGCCTGGACAACTTCATTTGTGATAGTTAAAATGCTTCTCACAAACTTGGTTCCCATGGCTTCTACAACAAAAGATGTTTCACAACTGTATGTTACTAGAAAGCTGTTAACTCTTGCCTAAGGTGCACATAGAAGCCTTAAAAGCTAGATTATAAAAAGTAAAAAAAAGCATTAAAAATTAAAATTGAAGAAAAACTATCTGATGTAAGGAATAAATCTTGAAACAAGCTGTAAAAGACTGAAAGGGAGAAATTTAAGAACGGTTATGTTATCAGATATGCAGAAATCTGGATAGTTGGATTAATCATTTAACTTTGGCAATGTTTCGAAAGAAAACGCAAAATTTACTCTAAAATCACTTTTTAATTGTTTTTGCAATAATAGAGCAAAGTGGAATCACATTATAGTACTGTGGTAAAACTGTACAGTAAGCTTAAACTTATTGCTTCTGTAAACAAGAATACAATGAATTTGAATCAGTGGGTAGGGATGGCATGCGGCCTTGGAATGGCAAAGTGGCCGGCCGGCGAATACCATCACCATTCATGGCAACACAGCATTACAAATTTTATTTTTTAATTTCCTGATAATGATCCGGATATATGGTGATACAGATGACTAGAGTTCGGATAAGTGAAGTTCTACTAGATGCAAACAAACCTTTTAGAAGCTTCACCATTTTAATTAACATAATTTTTTATTTATAAACTTATAACATAGAAGTTAAGTTTAAAATCTTGTTAAAGGTTAATCTTCCTATTTTGTATTGCAAATATCTAAATATTGTCAGTTTTACTCATTAAATTTTCACTTTATATCAGTTCTGGTCACTTATTTGAAGACACGTTATCCCCTGCATGACATGTATTTTGTTTTATTTAAAATCTGCATTGAGCTGATAATATTCTATTTAAGTAGTCCAACAAACTATCCATCCAATGTTGATGGATAACAAAGGCAATTTAACCTGCTCACTGATTTGATTACTTTTCAGTTGGAACTAAGTGACAACAGGATCTCGGGTGGTTTGAATTTATTACAAACAAGTCCAAAACTCACACATCTCAACCTCAGTGGCAATAAAATAAAAGATCTTGCTACTTTAGAACCATTGGTAAGTGAGCTTTGTTATATCTTTCAACACCAATTTATACTATATTGTTAATTATTACTTTAATATTTAAATTAGTTAGAATATGACCCCTGGACAAACTCGGAATAGTTGGTTTAGCGGGCTGTTTGTTTCGAAGGGATTCTTCACTCGAGTTTAAGGCTTGAGTCTATGATGGTGATGTAGACCTAATTGGCTACATGTAGCTAACATTTAAACCATAGCCATAGTAACTTGTTAGTTGTGTCAATTTGTCATTTTTCAACTAATTGGTATATGATGTCGGTGATTAATTGCTATATCTGTAATCTAAGATCATTCAAAAAAGTTAACATTATATGAATGTCTGCCTGCTTTTCACCACAATTTATTACATTTATGATCGGGTATGGTTTAACTGAGTCCTAAAGTAAATACGAGATTTAAAAAAAACTCAAATTTTTATCTCAGTTTGTCTTTGGGTTATTTATTATGCCACCTCTTGTTGTCTTGGATTAACATAAATATAAGACAAACTTAATAGTCAGACCTTATCCCATTAATTTAACACTACTGAATGTATGAGTATAATAATAAATCAATTACAACATAAAAGTACAAATATTGATACTATTTTTATATTCAAGAGCAACTTATGAATAAATGTTAACAACATTTTAGCTGATGGGGGAAACATATATTGATGTGGGAAATTAACCTCTCTGTTATGTTTCCTAAGACCTATGTGGATTCATCTTAGATTTATGTATAAAAATGTTGTTTTACTAAAAATATGAAATAAACTTATATTAATCAATAAATCAGTAATTTAAAATGTGTTTCAAACTGGCTTATTTTTTTAAAAATAATTTTCTAATTCCTAATAGACTATGTTATTACAAATTTTAAAATATGTTTATTTAAATATTATTATTCATAAAAAAATACTGGGGGGGGAAGAAGGGGGTGACATACCTTTGGGTTGTGAATTTTAGGAAATGATCATGGAAAAAGTCAGGAATTTCATTGGTCAAGTTGAATAGACACCATGTTTAAGAAACAAAGGGAAATTGTAGCCAAATGGCTATTTTAAACTAAACATTGAAGGACAAGGCCTACACACTTAACAAGGAATCTCTGCAGTTTTCTGGTAATTGTGGAGGCCTTACCCTTATCCTCTTTTCAATGTTTAATTTAAGAAGGGGTTTGATCGATATTTTTTTAATATTGTTTTTACCAAAATGTAGGTGAAAATTATTACATGGTTTCTGGCCAATTAAAAAGTAAATTTTCACTTTAAAGTTTTCTTAAATAATTCAACGATGCTTTATACAAAAATTTGTTATTTTGAGATTAATGTAGAACGTTAAAAAGTCATGTTTTGATATGGTCGCAATAGAACATTTAAAGATATTATGGAATTGTTTGATTGGGTTTTGTATCAGTTATCAACCTTATTTATTTTTCTACTAAGAAGTCTCCACGACAACCCCTAAACAATGACTGCTTTCACCCAACTTACTAGAAAAAAAGTATGATTTTAAGTTCATCCTCGTCTAAACTGTTGTCTTGATATAACTCTCTTCCTCCACTTTTAGGTACAGTGTTGTGTTAACATGAATGTCATAGTACGGTTATTAAAATACTTAAGGTGAAATGGAAGAGGACACGAGAAAAAGTCAGTGTTTTTGTAATTTTTATGGCAAAACATTTTTTCTACCAAAATAAATAAAACATTACTCCAGTACAAACAGAATTTAATTTTCTTCACATGTTGACCTCAAAATGTCTTGAATATCTGTCAAGGGTGTTCTGGAATTTAATGACAACTTTTTCTCTTTATTTAAAAAGTTTGTTAGATAATGCCACCATGATCATGACAAATATTCAGGAACTGTTGATATCAACCTGTGAAGAAAATTAAACTCTTAAGTTTGTACTGGAGCAATGTTTGATTTATTTTTGCCAAAAAAAGTTTTTCCATAAAAACTGCAAAAAGAATGGCCTTTTCTTGTGTCCCCTTCAATTCCACCTTAAATAAAATTAACTGGAAGTTAATAATAATAATGTCCTTTAAATTAAGAAGGGTACATTTCATGCAGTAAACTCCTTTATTTTCAAACTATTCAAGCATTCATATGTTTTTGTGTTGTTTTTTTTACAGAAAGAATTTAAAAATCTAAAAAATTTGGATCTGTTCAACAATGAAGCCACATCAATTGATAATTATAGAGAGAAAGTCTTCAACTTAATTCCAAGTCTCAAATATCTTGATGGGTAAGACTGTTTCACTATTCTTAGATTTAATTTTAAAACAATTTTTTTTTCAGCAAATAAAATTAATTTAAAGCTCAGTACTAAGCACAATAATTCTAGTAGTCTTTTATAATTTCATAAAATCAAGAATAATATTTTGAAGTAAATTTGCAAATAATATTAAAACAATGTGAGGTTCAAAAGAAATGCGACTTATTTACAAACAAAATAGACAGGTAATTTTTTCATTGTGTAAATAAATTTAATTTCTCAGATTCCAGATTACAAAGAAAGTTATTAGCGGTCCTGATAAGTCACTTTTCTCAAATATATAAACAAAGGTCAATTAAATCAATCTCATAATTATTGTAAACAAAAAAGTAAGTTTTCCGCATTTAACAATCTGTTTAAAAGCATAATATTCCAGCAATCAAACTGGGGATTCAAACTAAAATATTTATCAGTTCTTGTTCCTCTTCTGGCTTTAAAAATAAATATTTTAAGGTTCTGGTTCCAGTTAAATAAAAATAAAAATTCATGCTATTTTTAGTTCTTAAATAAGTTCCGGTTCTTTTAAATCTTTATTTAATTGTTATACCCACTTCAGGTCTAAGGCTCTACTATCATAGTAGACCAGACCACTGATGATGGAGAGATCGAGGTTTGAATCTTGCTTGAGTGTGCTGAAAGGCTTTTTCACTCTCCCTCCACACAAATATCGTCACACTTTCTATAAATAGAACCCAAAACCATTATCGTAATTAGTACATAAGCATATAACTAGAATGGGTAGTAAAAACACAGTGCTAAAAAAAAGTTACCCTAAGTTACCCTAATATTTGTAAATAGAAATACATTAATTTATAACAAAATAAAAGTTTTTGATAAAAAAAATACAAAGAGCTATATATTCATAAGCTAAATAATTATTGCACAATTTATTTGTCATTTTTCATTTAAAGAGATTTACTGTTTCCAGCCTGTGGCTTGGGTCAATTTTTTATTCAAGTCTTGTATTTTCCAGGGCTGGGTTGATGCCGATAACCTATCTAATTTATCAGCCGATATTGGCACACTCGGCCAAGAATATTCGGTTTCTTATCATGCAGATATTTTATGCCGATAATTCAAAATCTATAGATATAGGCCTATTTTAAATTCTTAAGTCATGAAAATATAATTCATAGTTCAATAAATATTGAAATACAGTCTCTTGAATGTAAACACACATTTTTAAATTCTGTGTTAGATATTTTATTTTATAATAAACATCAAAACCAACATTGTAAACAAAATAAACCATTCAATAATTTTATTTACCTTAGGCTTTTTTCAGATTATGAAATACTTGATAAATATATTAGAGATAAAGATTTCCTCGAGTAACAAAGCTAAACACTAAAAAAAAAATATTAGGTGGGCCAGTACGATTTCATTTGTTGTGGATTTATAAAAAAAATATTTAATATTATGGCTATAAGTAACATAGTTTTAATTGAATACAAGTTGTATATTAACCTAATATGAAATATTACCTACATCTTTCAGTACAAGCCGAGGCCTGCGAATGTGCCTGGCATTTTGCTTTCTATTTAAATAGTTTTCGTTTTGGATTTGAGTTATTTAAATTTTATATACTCCCTAATTTTTTCGTTGACTGAATTAACTAAACTATATTTTATTCGCATAACCGTAACTTATGCACACAGCAAAACCAACAAATAAAGCAACTCGTCTCGGCGTAGTTTCGTGATGAGCTTGACTGCCGAGGACTGGAAGATCGAGGTTTGAATCTCGGTCAGGTGAACTGGAGGTGGTTTTCCTTAAAGAATTCCCCACTCTCCCTCCACACAAATGTGGGCTCTCTTCCTCCAAATTCTACCTTCCCAATTCCTAATCCATTAGCGTAGTTAGTACTTAACCCGAACGGGTAGTAAGACGCAATGAAAAAAAATCCAAGATAGTGTATCATTATTGCGCTATTGCGTACTCTAGGGGCTAGTTGAACAGAACCGTGTTCATTACTCATATATTGTTGTTTTTTCTTCATGGTGCTGCATGCTGATTACTGAGCGCTCACGAGATCCGTTCTTAGAGTGCGTTCAAGCGTAATGTCGAAGTACCCATTTACCACTGTTGTAAATAGGTGTTTAGTTATTTTGTCATTTAACTGGGAATTAATATATTGATTATTTAATTAAGAATAAATAATATAGCAAACGGCAAAGAAAAAACTTTCAACTTCCTGGGAATATTTTTATTTGTACTTCAATAAAAAAAATACCTAGAAATGCCTTTCGTGGGATTTTTTCTGTTTCTGTTTTGAGTATTGTTACTGTACACTTTAGTACTATTGCAAAAAAAAAAAAAATTGACAACGGTTACGGGCAATATCTCTAAAAGGACTTATCGGCCCAGTCTTAGTATTTCTCACTACCAGCTTGCTAGGCCTGTTGTAGCTTCATGTCTTATAATTTAACTTAAGACTAGGACAGGCACAGTGTTCAGTCCCCGGTTGTTAATTTATCACTATGAAAGGGTAGACCCACATTTCACAATAATACATTTTTGGCCATGCCAGGAATCAAACCTGGGACCCTTAGCTCAATAGACACGCTACCGACTGAGCTAAGGTGTCGGATCATTTAAATAGATGATGGTTGTTTATATTTTTGTTTATCACATCTCAAAAGAATAATAAAAAGAGGTATATTTTTTCAAAATAGTTTCATTTCATTTTCAAATTAATATCTAAAATTACTTTTTTCTATTCATATTTCAAATTGAAAAACATATACAAATTGAAGTTTTTTAATTTACTACTAGTTTAGTGCGACCAAACCAACTATTTGCCATCTTGGGGGAGATAAGTAAATGGTGTATAATTTTAAAGTTTATTTGTCTAAAAATAAAAAAGGTAAAAATTAGTTTGTTAATTATAATATGCTATTAAAACAACACTATGGAAATATTTTCGATTTCAATTCAAACATTTTAAATTTGATACGTAAGTAGGAGAGATACTTTCTTGAAGTCCTTAGTTCGTATGTATACCCGCATAAGTAAATTAGTTTGCAATATATATTTTTATATAATTAATCCTAATATGAACTTTGATGTCAGTGTCTATCATATTTAAATAAATTATGTACCAGATACTCATTTCACTCCATTCAGCAAATTATTTAAACAAACTGTTACTAATCAAACAAAATATAATTTCTGCCTCACACACAATAATCACATATTCTGAACTACTTTACGCCTTTTAGACATGTTTGCCGTCACTCAAATTTTCCACCAAAAGAGCAAAATGAGAAAACCCTAAACAATAATCATTCCTTATTGTGCTTACTGCTCAGGGCACATTGTCAATTTTATAATCCCCGTAGAAAATAAATACATCCTAACTTGACAAAAATCTATAGAAAAGGAAAAAATAAGTATTTCAATATAATAAAATAAAATAAAATGTGATTATAAAAATTTAGATCCTAAAACTATATATTAATGCCAATTCCAGTTCTCAAGTGAATTATTTTTAGCGTTCCTGTTCTTGTTCATTTAGTATAACTGATAATTTAGGTTATCGGTTCTGGTTCTGCTTTGACTCCCTAAAGCAAACATACGTTGATGAAATTCACCCACTCTCCAGGCTAACCTATATACTTGTTTAGGCCTCTGCGGTCTGTTGTGATTTTCACTTATTTAAACAAAAATTTAAACGATTTAAGAAACTTTTTCTCAAATATTTTAAAGTTGTATATTTTTATATAATACTATTTATGATATGCAGAAAACTACACAATGCTATGACTATTAGTTTAAAGTAAATCATTTCAAGTAGACTGCACACTAACCAAGTGTAACACAAGTGTTTAAGTAATCATGATACTTTCTCAAGCACTATCAAGACATGTAAACTAACATTCATGACATTGACTATCGCTAAAGATGATTTAAATAAATTCAAGAAAATCAACTAATTAAACTTAGTTGGTATTTAGAAATGCAAAGAATAATTGAAAGTATAATTAAATAGGGCTTGTACTGATGGACTTTTCTCTAAAGCACGCATTTGTGGTCACATAGTTTAAAAAAAATTCTTTCATCCTTAACTCTGGGGTTAAACCATTTGATACCCCTGTGTTAAATGTAGCTTGTACTTAACTCTGATTAGATATTGAATACTCTTTTGTCATAAACAAGACTAAATAAATATGTATGTTGTATTTAATAACAAGCAAAGAGTGAATCATGAAGTTCTGTGGTGTGTGTATTTACACATGAAGCCAATATCCACGTTGATGTTTTTCACTAAATCTTATATTGATTATAACTTGTGCTTGAGAAATTGTTTGTTTCAATGGTTGAATTGTTTCAGATTTGATTTGGAAGAAAAAGAGGCAGAAGATAGTGAAGCTGAGGAAGACGAAGTTAATGGCAATGATAGTGAAGGTATTCCGAATTTAATTAAATTTATCTGTGAGGGTGATTAGAAATAAGTTTCCAAGGAGGTAACATTCTCGCACACTAGTATGTGAGAAACTGTTGCAGATAGTTTAAACATTGCATGAGGAGCTAGACAGTTTCAAGAACATTTGTGAACCCAAAATGACATCTGCTACTGAACGAAAATATATATTATTTTGATAACATTAATTCTCAATAAAATTGTCAAAATTGACAACTTTATGAATTATGTCAAGAAATAATTTTGTTTTATTTAAAGTGTATATAATACATTCATAAATGCTACTTTGATCTATATAAATAAATATCAAAACATATCTAATGTACTAAGTAAAGATTTGTAAAAATATGTATTGTTGCTAAATTTTGGTGTCTTCTCAATCATTTCTTGATCACATTATGGTATTAATTGTAAGTATTTGAAATTTTAAACAAAGTCTTTGTTTCACTGCTCTGTTTTTTTGTTTTTGGCATGAAATTGTCAATACATTTTTAACTGGTTTTGATTTCAGATGACGATGAGGAGGGTTTGGAAGATGAGGAAGATGAGGATGATGATGATGATTTAGATGAGGAGGATATAGGTCTAGAGTCTGTCTATAAAGAACAGCTGGAGGTTAGTAACGTCACACTGATATTTTGGTGATAAAAAGGTCATAAAGATTAGTGTAAATACCTTCCCTGGGTTCATTTTGCTACTCTTCACTGTATAAAAGCTCAGCATCGATAAAATTGTCTAGTTAGATCTACGTGCTATAAGTAGATTGTTTAAAATTGATTCAGGTATTCTGATCACTATCCACTATCAAGTTTTAAGAATTAGATAACAATTTAATAATTATTATTTGGAGTTTGAAAACTGATTATTAGATGGATCTAATTGAAAATTACCTAACACCCGAAGGGAAATTTTACCCAATTCCTGTGTTAACTCTTTGGTCTAGTTGGTTTAATGTACTTTGCAGAATACTTTGATGCAATTGTTAATTTTCTCAAACAAAATAAGTCTTTGAGTTCAAGGTCATAATTTGTTGGCTGACCACTTGATTGAAACTAAATTAAAAATGGTGAAGATTCAAGTAGCCTTTGTGTCCGAAAATTGCATATGAATTAAAAATCTAATTTTGGAGTTTCAAAGTGCCTCTGCAAGGTTGCCACGCACCGGGAAAATACAGGGATTTTTTTTTT
>CABFWB010004033.1:0-16224 GCA_902151455.1 Timema bartmani
GGGATAGTAAAGTGTTTCTAGAATGCATGTTTAGACTGCAGGGTATAATAGAGTGTTTCTAGAGTGAATATTCAAACTGCTGCGATAGTAAAGTGTTTCTAGAATGCATGTTCAAACTGCAAGGGATAATAGAGTGTTTCTAGAGTGCATATTCAAACTGCAGGGGATAATAGAGTGTTTCTAGAGTGCATGTTCAAACTGCAGGGGATAATAGAGTATTTCTAGAGTACATGTTCAAACTGCAGGGGATAGTAAAGTGTTTCTAGAATGCATGTTTAGACTGCAGGGTATAATAGAGTGTTTCTAGAGTGAATATTCAAACTGCAGCGATAATAAAGTGTTTCTAGAATGCATGTTCAAACTGCAAGGGATAATAGAGTGTTTCTAGGGTGCATGTTCAGACTGCAGGGGATAATAAAGTGTTTTTAGAGTGCATGTTCAAACTGTAGGGGATAATAGATTGTTTCTAGGGAAACTTCAAAAACTTTTCTCCCAACCTATCAAAAACCGAGTTGCGACCCACAGTTTGGTTACAATATATTTATATTTTTCCGGGATCAGTGAGTACAAGGACAGGGCGTCACATTCATTTGGGCTGTGGGTCAAATCTCAGCTTATTTAACAGGAGCGATTTTTGTTTCCTTTTTTTCAGATTTCCTTTCATATAAATGCGGGTACATTATTTATCTAAATTCTTTCTTCCTTGTCCCTACCATATTATCGTAATCAAATGTTCAGATAAGAAGTATTACTGGACGAAAATACAAACTTGTGTTTCTTTAATAAATTTACACTAAACACAGAACGACTTATCTTAAGGAGTAGGTAGTGTAAGGGTAGCTTTTGAATAAATGCACCCGTATTAGTATAGAGTGAGGGATGGGAAACTTACCTCCAGTGCACCCGGCTGAGATTAGAACTTCTCCTTTAACCCCCTCGTCACAATCAGCTAGTGTCAGGTGAGACTGATGGCATATACCATGTAACCACCACCTAGGGTTGTAGATAGATTATAATGTTTTAAGATGAGTCAATGAATCAATTTGTTGACGAGGTTTGGTTGGTTTATTAATTTTATATTTTAAACTAAGATAGCGTTGCTATCATAATACGTACGTATAAAAGTTCATCTTCCCCCAAATTTGTGGTTTTAAAACACAAGAAAAGCCCCATATAGTCTACGCCATGCAATATTGGACGACATATACAGCCCAGAAAGTCTACGCCATGCAATATTGGATGAGATATACAACCCAGACAGTAAACGCCATGCAATATTGAACGAGCTATACATCCCAGAAAGTATACGACATGCAATATTGGACGAGCTATACAGCCCAGAAAGTATACGCCATGCAATATTGGACGACATATACAGCCCAGAATGTCCACGCCATGCAATATTGGATGAGATATACAATCCAGAAAGTATACGCCATGCAATATTGGACGACATATACAGCCCAGAAAGTCTATGCCATGCAATATTGGATGAGCTATACATCCCAGAAAGTATACGCCATGCAATATTGGACGACATATACAGCCCAGAAAGTCCACGCCATGCATAATTGGACGAGCTATACAGCCCAGAAAGTCTACGCCATGCAATATTGGACGACATATACAGCCCAGAAAGTCCGTTCAGTATTCTTGTTGTTTTACATTCTCAAATGTTTGTAAATTTGCCAGTTGTTTTAAACATATATGTGGTATATCCCCCCCCCCTGCTATCACCACTTTTAAATCATCCCTCCTTCCTTAAACCAAAGGCCCCCCTACACACCATCTTAACAAACACCCCTTAAACCCAACCTTACTTATAAAAAATGAAATCATCCAATCCAAATTCCTTCTGGACTGTAGCCAGTGCGTGTCCGCAGTATAAAAATCGCGCCAAGGAGTAGGAAAGGGGTAAGGGGGTGTAGATGGAGGGTTGGCTGTAGAAATAACCCCCTGCCACCCCTGTTAAGACAGTGTCTCTCTGTCTCGTTGTTAAGGGGGTTGCTCTCCTGATATAAGTTCGATTATAGCTGGTGGAGATGGTAAAGGCTAACCATAGAACACACATACACACACATATGTATATGAGTACTGCTTCTTACTACCCGTTCAGGTAATATGCCTATGTACTAATTACACTAACGTGTTAGTGATTAGAGAGGTTTATTTCAAAAGAAATGCACGCGCATTCGCATGAAGGGAGAGTGGTAAACCGACTAGGGAATACTACCTTCAGTTCATTTGATCTTCTCGTCTTCGGCAGTCTAGTTCATTGCGAGAGCGACGCCTTGGATCATACGGCCACCGAAGCAAGTGTCGTGTAGCTATTAAGTACGTTGCCTACCTGTGACGTCATATCCAGTCAATATAGTATTTCCCATGTTAGTGAATTTACGTTTTACTCAACGAGTTTTAAAGATATAACGTTGAAACAAAAACCATTAATTCTTAAATAATTCTAAAAATAGTCCTACAATGTCACAACATTATTATTTTTATCTCTAAGTAGGTTTTTTGTGAAGGTATTTTCTATAAATCTTCTACAGCTCAGGCTATTTATCTTGGTCACCAAAAAGTCCTGTGGGATTCTTCCTGCCAGGATGTCTATTAAAAAAGTCCTTGGTAGCAAATTTCTACCTAGAATAGGAAACAAGGAAAAGGTAAAATTAGTGAGTGTGTAAACTCGTCAGAGGAAGAGGGAAAGGGTCATCAGCATATGGACAAGAGCCCTCTCAGGGTGAACTTATCATTTTCTTCCCTCTTTCTCTATTTTGTACATTGGTATCCAAGTGTGTTAGTGCTTAGACTGCTTAGGTGCGTCAAGTTAAGATGCAACCCGCTTCGAAAAAAGCTTCGAAAATCTCCAAGTAGGCAACACCGTTAACCATTTTGTATAGAGTGATATTTGCTATTTTTAAATAAGGGATTGACTTAAGACAGCAACAATACCCTTGTATGGCAATCTGCCCCTTAAAGAGAGTCGGAAATTTCAGCCCTATTCTAAAAGAGAAGTTTTCTCCCCGAAAAGTCCAGGCGGCTTTAATTTATAGCATTCGTGGCGTCCTTTATACGTACTACTGTTTTTATTTATTTATTTATCTATGCTAGCTTTGTTACAATTTTTTTAACTTGTATATAATGAAATTATTTTATATAAAAATCGAAGTGACTTAATAAAACGCTTTAGAAATAAAAAAATAATACTTTTTATAATCTTCTTTAAATTTTCACTTTTTGAAGTTTGCGTCAAATTAATAACTAAAGCAAACAATTACCTATACATTATAATATACAAGTTGAATATTGGCCTTATTTTTATCAATCACAAGTCAGGGAATGCTGTTTTGAAACTAGCAACAATGAGTTTTTTCTCATGAAGAAGCTTGTCAATAAGAGGAATGCTCATAAGCCAGTTGTCCATTGTTATATTTCTGTTTAAGCCTTTTAATGAGTCCAAAAATTGTTCTAGTTAGTTAGTAAATAAGTTGCAGGTAATTATTTGGTTTAATTATTAATTTGGCGCCGACTTCAAAAAGAGAAAATTTAAAGAAGATTATCAAAAATATTATATTTTAATTTTTAACACGCTTTTATTAAGTCTGTTTGATTTATTTTTTGTAAAAGAATTTTATTTTAAATTTATTAGTTTTATATTAAAAATATTGGTGGGTCTTACAAAAAATTCTGCTACCGTTATGATAAAGTCATTAGCAAAAAAACACAATACACGATAGACCTGCGTATTGATAAAAAAAAAAGCAATAAAAGGAGTGCAAAGAAACAACCGATTACAGAAATAGTTGCTTACAAACTATTCGTCAGTGACTCGTAGACGAAGGAACTTTTTCTATGAAGAAGCTATTAAATCAGCAATAAATGTATTTGCTGATGTACCTTGTACAATATATGTCGCATTCCTACAGCAGCAGAGCACATACAAACAAATTTTTTTTATGAAGTTTCACATGATGAGAATATTTTGAATATTGTAATAAAGTAAACGTAATGAATATTAGGGGTTCTATACAACTCGATACCGGGCGGTTCCATTCGCATGATTGGATCCACCCCGTCTTAACGAGCTCTTTATGTGGATGTCGAATTCCAAAAGAAGTATATTTGAACTTTGACTTTTACCTTTACCGTCCAGAATTTCGCAAACACCCCTAGATTAAATATTTATTAACACTAAATATCATTTTTATTTTGAAGTTAACATTTTCTATGTAATTAGGTTAGCCATAATATTATTATTTGAATGTAATTATAATAATAATAATAATAATAATAATAATAATAATAATAATAATAATAATAATAATAATATGGATATTAAGGGCTAACTGCTAGAAAATAATTCTAATCCTGACTTATAAGGCAAAATTTTGCTATGCTTTACACCACAAGTGTTTAGATGGTCTTTAAGTTCGTGGGTTTTACCACAATTATTTAAGAGTAAAATCTACGTGTTAGGGAAGAGGAGGGGGTAGCTAAAGAAATGGACCAGCAATAGCGTGGGAAGGAAATGGGAAACCATATTTATTACACCAAAATCCCTCCAGAGAATAGAAGGAAATATCCACGTTTGTATACATATATGTATATATTACACCCATATACTAGAGATTGGAAATGAACCCTGGAATTCAGATTCAGCAGTCAGATGCGAAAATTTCTCCCTTCGACCCACCCCTCTCACTTCCTGCAGACAAGTGTATAAAATTTTAATCCATACATTTTTTTATGAGAAGAAATGACGTTGACCTGGTTAAACATTTTATAAAACGATAAGAATAAAAAAATAAAACATTCCGTTTAGTTTGAAAAAAACCCAGCCGAGGTTAAAACTCCCATCCTCTTTTCAACAATCATCAATAACAGTAAAATCTCATGAAATAGAGGTTTGGGCATGTGTGTCTATCACGTTTTGGAATTGTGCCCGTTCGGCAGTTTGACCGGGCTACCATCAGCCCTACACTTTGTTCTACAAACTTGGTTTTCCTCCTAATTTGGTGACAATCGGTACATAGCAGTTTAAAACGTATACAAGACAAAAGTTGTCTCAACGCTAGCGTGCTTGATTTCCAACGCAAGATATCTAGGTTCGCATCGTAGACGGGTGTATTTGAGTATATATTTTTATTAGTGTGCTACTCATTATAGAAGTTGTATCTTAACACTTAACTTTGCCCTGTTTAGTTTATTTTTCCGCTTGGAAAACATTCTCCTCCTTGCAGGATGGAGGAATATGGGTGGGGGGTTAGTGGGGGCGGGGGGAAGGCACCCCAACGAGAAAGACACACCTAATATTAGCCAAACGTCCGATGATCCGATGTCCATTCACGAGCTCAAACTGAAATCCGGAAAACTCCGACAAATCTCGACGAAGATGTTCCTCTCTTGGCTTGGGACCTACATCGGTGAATAAGAGACACTTAAATCAGTGAAAAGTTCATATAAATATGTGTCCCATTTGACACTGTTTCCGACCTATGGTAATGTTTGTACTACAGTAATGTTATAGTAAGTTCTTAAAAATGGCCTGAATACGTCGTGTCGTAGAATGGCGCAATCTTTCAAGACCACTAAGTATTTGTAAAATTCACTGGAAGCCTTCTTGTAAGCGTTGATCAAGTATTTCATTGTTGACAATAGGTGTTGAATAAACAATTGGCTTCAAATGGAACCAACAGATTAAACATTTTAATGTATTTATGTCTGGGGAATGGACAGGCCCTCCAATGGCCGAAGGTGACAATTTTGAGAATTTATTACAATGTTAGGCAGTCCCACATTGCTGGGGTACAAACGTGAGTATATCTTGGAAACAAGTTCAAATGGGACATTATGTTTATAAGAACTTTTTCTTTTTTGCTGTATTTCCTGCCCACCACTGAAGGGAGTCCCACATGTTACGGCACATCCTGTATATCCAGATAAATGTCGATGCATCAAAGCTTGATACTCCCGTTCGCTGAAAATAAATATTCTTGAATTGTGCAGAAACTCACGAACAATAAAAAAAAGTATGTTGGCCAATCTGCGAAGCTAAATATAAAGGACTTTTTTTTTTTTTAGTTTTAGCACCGCGTTTAGCGACCCATTACTCGTCTCGGTGGCGTAGTTGGCTAACGCGCTAGTTTCGTGTTGAGCTATACTGCCGAGGACGGAGAGATCGAGGTTCGAAACTCGCTCGGGTGAACTGGGTTGGTTTTACTTAAATGCTTTTTCCACTCTCCCTCGACGCAAACGCGTTTTCCCTTCCTCTATATTCAACCTTCCTAATTCCTAACCCATATTGTAATTAGTACAATAAGTGTTTAACTCGAATGGGTAGTAAGAAGCTGTGATAAAAAAATATAAAGAAACGCGTTAGTACGACGCTCCAATGGTCCCGCGTCCCCTTGGTTGCACTCCCCCGTGGGGAGAGGGGTAGAACGGGGGGTTGGGGGCCCCCCCTAGAGCTACTAGAGAAGTCTGGGAATGTCCAAAACTTCTAGAGAGCCAAGAGAGAAACATCTTCGTCGAGATTTGTCGGATGTCTCCGGATTTCAGTTTGAGCGCGTGAACGGACATCGGATCATCGGACGTTAGGTTAATATTCGATGTGTCTTCCTCGTCGGGGTGCCTTTCTCCCGCCCCCACTAACCCCCCACCCGTCTTCCTCCATCTTGTAAGGATTACTTGAAGAGTGGAAGAGGAAGGAAGGGATGGTTTTTCAAGCGGAAAAATAAACTAAACAGGGCAAAGTTTCGAAGGTAAAGGAACTAGAAATGTTGATAAAGAAATAATTTAAAAAAAAATCATTTTTAAAGAGTAAGTAAATTTAGTTGATCCCATTTTTTATTTAAAACAATTTATTGGGACCTTATTTCTGTCCAACGCGTCAATCTCGCGTTTGACTGAATCACCAGTGACGGTGGGGATTGGGTTTCGAATCCCTGTAGGGTGTACAGAGGATGGATTATTTTCCTAAGGTTTCCCAATCTTCCTCCACGAGAACTCGGGTACATTTCCTGTAAGATTCTATATTTCTAATTCAAATTCCATTAGTGTTATCAATGCATTAGTATAATATATTATGATATAATATAATATAATATAATATAATATAATATAATATAATATAATTATAGTACTATTTTTTTAAAGCACTGCTTCTCTCTACCCACTAAGCTTATACGAACTTATTCCAATTAAGCTAGTGTGGTAGGGATAATGAAGGTTTCATTTTAAAAAGTGCACCAGCATTTTTATGAAAGGAGAGTGGAAACCCTTTAAGAAAAACCACCCTCAGTGCACCCGACAGGGATCGAACCCCAATATCCCTGTATAGGGTATTTTGAGGGTGATACGGGGACTGATACCTTTAACCATTTGGCCACCGGATAGCTTTTTCAAACATTCACTGTATTAAAATTTTAGAAATAATATTTATCTCCCCAATATTTTATTTATATATAAGTTGATTTAAGGTTAAACATATTTAGAATACTTATTCAGTGGTCATGCGGTATAAGGTGTTATTCTTGAAATAGACTGGACTGCCGATGATGGGGACATTGAAGTTCAAATCCGGTTGGCTGTACATATATTATCTCGGTTGAGTGTACAAGGGGGTGGGTTTTCCAAAATGGTTCTCCACTTAAATGCGGGTACACTTCTTATAAATATAAGCTTACTAATCCCTAAAAGCATTAGCGTAATTAAGTACGTTGGTGGATGAACCGAACGGGTAGTAAGACGTGATGCTAAGAAGAACAGTGAAAAATCTTGATTAGTCTCACCCTTAAGGTGCATTGCTTGGTATTTCTTAGTATCCACACATGAGTCCAAAGAGTCTCTAATATAATGTCTTGTGATTACGTAGGAGCAAGGAAAACTAGTGGGATACTTACAAGCAAGCCTCTAATTGAACTAAGTTCCGATGTTTTGATCAATTAAATTAGGACTATATGTTGAAACAACCTATTTAAAAAAATAACAATATAGATCAGGCTGAAATAGTGATGACTGTTCAATTATAATGTTCATGAAGTTTAAATTTTATTGTTTATTAAATAGCAGTTTTCTAATACTAGGGCTGAGAAATTTTATTTATTTTGATTTTGTCGTTAAACTTTTTTATACATAGATATATATAATAATATGCTATGTTCCATATGGAACCATGAGTTTTACCTCAAAAATAGAAGTAAGGTTAGGATAGGGTTTATTAAGGTGGACTGGATAGAGCTAGCTCTAGATAGGTACAGGCTGTAATGAGGTGGACTGGATGGAACTAGTTTAAGATAGAGATAGGGTGCAATAAAGTAGACTGGTTAGGGATAGGTTGAGTACTTTTGTAAGTGAGGCAGTGAAATTTCGATAAATTTTGGCTGTATTTGTTTGGAGGGAGAGTGGGAAACAATTTAGGAATCGTAACCATAACACCTGGAATAAATTCGAGCCCAGAACTACCTGTCATATGAAACAAGAGCATAAATTGGCATTTGAAGCAATTTTTTAAAATACTTATTGATATTAAAGGTTTTTAGTTATAAATATATCCTGATATTCAAAAATAGATAATAGTTTCTCTAAAAAAAGGCTAAAGTATAATTATTAAAAACCAAAATATATAATTGTCAGTTTACTTAATCCGAAAAGATTTGTTCTACATATAATGTTATCATGTCTAGTTTATATATATATAAAATCAATATAATATAATAGACTATATCATATATTAGAAAATATTATGTCTTTGTGTCATACCTAGATTATAAACTATAAATAATGGTTTAATACTGTGTGTTTTTCATTCCATCAGTTATAAAATCAGGTAAACTTTTCCGATAATGGCGCAGTTTCTAATCCGGCCTAAGATTAACACGTCATGAAAGTTTTGACAGAAAAGCTTTAGAAAAGTTTTAATGCAATAGTTCACTACGAGCGAAAAAACCAAATTATTAATAAAAAATTTTATTTAGACATTGGGAACATTATAGTGAGAAATATGTCTGGTTTAATTTTAAATAATGACAAAGTTTAATTTATTTGTATACCTGGGAGTTTATTAGCTCGTAAGACGATATTTACGATGCATGTATGTGTATTTTTTAGAGAAATATCGATCCACTAATGCATATTTGACATGTTAACAGATGAACATCCCAAACCAATCATCTTGCGTTCTAAGTTTAGACACAAGGATTTGTTGGTGATGAAAGAGGTCGAGGTTTGAACCTTGGCTAGATGCACATGGTGTTGATTTTCCACGCAAGATTTTCTGATCCCACAATCAACTCAAACGTGGTTGGACTTTCTCTGAGCTACCACATCGTCCAACGTCCCTAATTAGTTGATAACAATAGCGTGGAGCACTCTATACAAAACCAGCAGGATCAATGTTATACCCAAACATATCACCTGTGTCGTCGTCGCGTGAGATTGCAGAATTTTTTGGGAGATGTTTATGGAGTGCTAGCCCCAAAAATAGACCAACATTTTATTACTAACGTTTTTAGTATGCATTTGAGTTACACGTACTTGTGAGATAAAAATGAGGAAGATAAATTTTCATTAGACCGAATTTACCCACATTTTCTTGGAAGAGAAGTGGGTAACTGTTTTGAAAAAAATATTGTTACACCTGGTCTAGATTCAAATCCCTCTATATCTCTGTCAAACCAGACTATATGAACTTGACGCTTAACCCACGTGTCCACCTGAGTGGGTTAAGACCACATAAAGAAGCAGTTTGTCCGGTCAGGGGAAGTAGAGGTGTGAGTGTGTGTGTGTGTGGGTTGGTCTGCTCTTTCACCGCCAACAGTTCACTCATGTGTTAGGTGAGACCCACTCATATGAGTTGGGGTAAGGGGGTGGCTTGGAGAGTGAGCATGTTACATTCACCTGCTCCTAGGTCCTTCTCCAAACCATTGATTTTACACAAATGGTCCTCCCCTCCCCCTTGAACCCTCATATCTCCTCATCAACACACGTTGTCACGTCTACCTCTGCTTCCCCCTTGTAGCTTCCCACAATCCCTCCCTCTTTAACAACATCCGAGTCTCGATGTAACGTTCATGTCGACTGTTTGATGTGATCAGTAAACTCTGACATATACCATCCTCGACATCTGCTGGTGGGTTATACCATCATACCATCCTCGACATCTGCTGGTGGGTTATACCATCATACCATCCTCGATATCTGCTGGTGGGTTGTGCGTACCATTCTCGACATCTGCTGGGGGGATGCGCGTACCATCCTCGACATCTGCTGGTGGGTTGTGCGTACCATCCTCGACATCTGCTGGTCGGTTGCGCGTACCATCCTCGACATCTGCTGGTGGGTTGCGCGTACCATCCTCGACATCTGCTGGTGGGTTGCGCCATCATACCACTTTTTACCCGCTTCGGTGGCCGCGTGGTCTAACGTGCTATTCTCGTGTTGAACTAGACTGCCGATGACGGGGAGATTGAAGTTAACACCTCGGTTCGGGTGTACCGAGTTTAGATTTTACAAAAATATTTTTCACTCTACCTACACGAAAATGCGGGTACACTTCCTTTAAATATTGCCTGATCAATCCCTAAATCCATTAGCGTAGTTAGTACTTAAGAGTAAGATGCGAAGCCAAAAAGAAAACACCATTTCTTTGTTAAGTTGTTGAACTGGTGGTAGGAAGGTTGAATGTTGAGGAAGTGTACCTACACTTGTTTGGAAGGAGAGTGGGAAACAATTAAGGAGAAAATGTCCCTCAGTACACCCAGCCGGGATTCTAACCCCGTTCTTTCCATCTTCGACAGCCCAGTATATTGCTAGAGTAACGCATTAGACCATTCAACCATCGAAACAGGGTGGGCTAAGTCCTTAAATATTTCTCATATCATAAATAGGGGTGGTTGTTGGGGGGTGGTGGCGCGTATTTTCTTCTCTTTCCATATGACATTCTCACACAGATGTAAAAAAAAATAATCCTGATCTAACACTTCATAAACTCACTGAAAATTTGTAAAAAAAATATACATGCTGATTTATTTTATTTGTATCTTTACAAAAAAAAAATTTAAAAATAAGGAAAAATTCAGAATAAAGTTTTAATTAATTAATTAACATCTTAACTCAATGCACGTATTCAAGATATTTAGGAAGAGACTTAGAGCTCTTAGCTCTTTTCTTTAAAAATTGATACTTAGATTTAAAAAAAAAAAATGTATTCATTGAGTCATGAAAGAAGTAAATTAGAAAAATATCTGAATGTGAATCATCTACTTGAGCTACGGATTGGGGGGAAAATTATCATTAACGTTTCAGCCAAATAAGTTGGGAATATGTTGAGGAAAGACATCCTTCCTCTTTCTTAAAAGGATGTTCTGTTTTTAGGGAAGCTCTGACACATTTATTTAAAAGTAGACGATTCTATTTTATTTGTAGCATATATATATATATATTGCTTTCGTCTATATGAATATATATATATATATATATATATATTCATCTAGACGAAAGCAAACTGGAGTTTTCTGAGTGGTTGCCAAACATGTTTTACATTTTGTGAAAAAGGTTCTATACAGTTTACTCATGGGATCTTCAAGGATAAAGATACATATTTTTTTCTCTCACTTATATTCACTGGTGGTCACGACGATAAATACATCGGGCTCGTCTTATCTTGTTCACTATTAATTAATTAATTAATTTTAGTACCACGTCTTACTATCCGTTCGGGTTATACGCTTAAGTACTAATTACACTAATGGATTTGGAATTGAGAAGGTTGAATTTAGAGGAAGTGAACCCGCATTTGCGTGGAGGGAGAGTGGAATTTTTTTTAGGAAAAACCACCCCTAGTTCACCCGACCGAGATTCGAACCTCGATCTCCCCGTCCTCGGTGGTACATAAGCGTGTAGCCCGAACGGGTAGTTTACGGGGTGCTAAAAACAGTCGGGAGGAGAGTGGGAAACCATTCAGAATAAGTGACCCTCAACACACCCAACCGGGTTTCTAACCCTGATCACTTCATCATTGGCAGTCCCAGTCTATTGCTAGAGCGACGCCTTAGACAATTCTATCACCGAAGTGGGTAATGGTAGGTTAATTGTGATCCCGGAATAAGTTAATTTTTGAACTAGTGGTTTATATTATACTACTATAAAGCCACATGGCTGACTGACTGACTGATTCACTCACTCATTCACTCACTCACTCATTCACTCATTCACTCACTCACTCACTCACTCACTCACTCACTCACTCACTCACTACACTCACTCACTCACTCCATGGCACTAATGTTTACCCATTTCCAGATGATCTAGAAACTTAAAATTTGGCAAACTTATAGCTTCTAACCTGTAACCGACGGGAAAATTCCAAAAAGTTTTTAAAAAATCTAATTTTTAGCCCCCGAAAAAAATTCAAAACAGCGGAGCAACTTTAAAGTCGGTGCGGACCTTTCTTTGTAGGTCTCTTGTGGCTAAACGGTAAGACCTATCAAAAAACTGATTGAACCAGCAGTTACGGATTTGACAAGATCCACAAGTTTGGTCCTATTAATTTTTTTCGTATCTCTATCGGTTATACCTTAGATAGAGATAGTTTTTTTATTTTATGTAAATTTTGCACATTTTTCATATATTTTTAAAATTTCTTACACACTTATGGGACAGCTAGAACCATAAAATTTGGCTGGCATATTGGCACATACAATTTCCATAAGCGTGCCAAATTTGATGATTCTAGCTGCCCTATAAGTATGGAGAGACTAAAATAATGTATGAAGAATACAATACAATACCGGTAACTTTAAGTTGTTATGTTCAAAACAACGCTGGAATTACATTAGTTTACATCCACTTGCAAAGAAAATGCACTGGGGGTTTAGGGGCGGAGACCCCAACGAGTAAAGCGAGTATAGATATACACTCAAAAACAACTAAACAAACGAACAAAATACTTTTTTTTTTCATACTTTATAAGACTAAGAAGCCGATTAGTTGCAGTATAAGTAATGGCACGTCTATGGACGGCTAGTCCCAGCTTAAGTAATGATACGTCTATGGACGGATAACTCTCCTCCATAAATCATCCCATTCCATGGTTTTTCCTTGTCTTGTCTTCACCGATTCTTTTATTCCATCACGCTTTCCGTCTGTCATCATGCGACACTTCCGCGATTCATAAACTTTCATTTATTTATGTTTGAATTCGCAAAGGAAAAGTTCAAAGTAAAATTTTTTTCAAAAGAATAATTAAACAAATTGTTATTTTTTAACATATCCATCACATAAGAATCAACAAAATTTTACTTCCTATTTATTCCTTATTATTTCTCTAAAAATTTTAAATTCAGTCTTTCAAAATATTTCTGAATTGATTTAAGTCTGCAGGAAAAAACAAACAAAAAAAAAACAATATTTTTACACTACCTGTTCACGTTTTTAACCTTTTTTTGTTTGGGGAATTTGGGTTATTATTGGCCTCTCCTTAGCTCAAAATAGTTTTAGGACAAAGGATAAGGATGATGAAGATTTAGGAGGGATAGAAAATAGCGTGAACCAAGCTAATATTCCTGCTATTTTTATTGTAAAATTATTTATTGACCAAACTAAATAAAATCCTGCTTTAGTAGATATGTTTATTTTAACCTTATACTCTAAGTAATGTCAACAGTTGTTGAATATCTTTCAACAGTCATTGAATATATGTCCCGTGTAAACTTCCATTTGTAGTGAAACGTTTTAAACGAAGAGAAAAAGTTCTAATCAATTTCATGAATTGTTGAGATTTATGTTTGTAGAAGATCAAAATAAACATATATATTGGAGAAACATTTTATTTATGTGGTTTAATAAATTTGTCGTTATTAAAACTGATAAACCACATACCTGGGTGAGGAATAAGGGAATGCGAGAAAAGTGCAATGTTTTTTTCGTCTAAAATAATTCAATTTTTTTTTTCCTGTAGAAACATTAGAGTTTAATTGTCTTCACACGGTTATATCAACAGATGTTGAATATCTGTCAAGAATGTGCTGTAATTTGATGACAAATTTTCTCTTCGTTTAAAAAGTTTCTCATTTAAGTGCATGGCAGATATTCAACAACTGTTGATATAAACATGTTCAGAAATTAAATTTTTATGTTTCTACTGGAGCAATACCTTATTTAATTTTGCCAAAAAAGTTTTGCTATAAAAACTGCAAAAACAGTGGCATTTTCTCTCTTCCAACATACTCTCAGCTTAACTAGCGTCCTTTTCAATGCCATCATAGTCTTGCTATCACTTTGACAGAGCATGAAACAGTATTTTTTTACCGAGCTAGTTTTAGAAAACTGGTTACTTAATGATTAAATATGAAGAGGTAAACAAAATATGTGCACCTTCATTATCTTGGAGGGAAGATGGGGAAAAGATCCTGAGACAAATAACAAATATTAGATGGACCTACTTCACTGGCCGCACCGTCTAAGGCGTCACTCACTGAGTAGACTGGACAGCCAATGATAGAGGAGAACTGGTTTGAACTCTGGTCGGATTTTAAGATGGAGGTTTTATTATAAATATTTTTCCCCTCTCCGTCCACGCAAATTCGGCTAGACTTCCTTTTATTCAACCTCGATCATCCTTAACTCATTGGTTTAATTAGTACATATGCGTACAAACCGAACGGGTAGTAAGACGCGGGTAACAAAAAATGGTATATTATAATTGAATCTAGCCGGGACTACAACCTCCTGACCTCCTGGGTCGAGGTCAAATACACCCGTCAATCTCTTCGCCACGTGTCAACATTTAGATGCCACATAAAATAAACGTGTCATAACCATACGAAAAAAATGCCCCCATTTTGAGAGTTTAAATAAGCGAAGAAGTTATTATTATTATTATTATTAGCACAGCGTCTTACTACCCGTTTGGGTTATACGCACTTACCCTAATGTGTAATGGTAGGGTGATTGTGAGATGAAATGGAGGACCTACAGTTTAACGTGGGATCCGAACCACGGTGGAGGCCTGGCATTCCTCACATTCATAAGTTGTGATTAATACTAGTCTTGTCAGAGGTGAAGGAAGGGTTTGGGAAATCAGATAAATCTGTGCCGGGACCGAGGATTAAACCCCGGACCCTCAGCACAGAAGTATGACACCTTAACCCTAGACCGCCAGGTCGCAAAGGAAGTTATTGATTTGTTCTCAAGGTAGTCTAACTCAATAAAGATAGGTATGCAGGCGAAGGCGTTAGACTCCTCCTGTCTGGGTTTTAGTGAACAGAATCTAAGGTTTGGAATCATGGTGTCCTGACAAATGGTACCAGCAACATTTAGTACCACTCGATTTTTCGTGATATTTCGTACCAATTACCTGAAAAGGGTCTACTAATGACTTCAAAATATTTACAATGTGACAAATGGCACCACTTCTGTCTATTTAGCCTAAAAAAAACTAGCTATATGTTCAAGCAAGGTTCATTACCGGGTAGTAGATATCTGTGAGAACATCAAAATTTCAGTTAGTGTAAGTTAAATTGTGATTTAGGTTAAATAAAGTTAATTTAGGTTATACCAGGTTGGGTTAGGTTAGCTTTGGTTTGGTTAGGTTAGGTTTGGTTAGGTTAGGTTACGTTAGATTTCAAATACTTTAAACGCTCCACTACCATTGCCATTCTCATTTGCGACGTGACCTTGAATATTAGAGACATCTCACACACTAATTAAATTAAATTCGCCTTATTTATTTAAAACTGAAGCCTGGTACACCTTCCCATCAAGTAGTACCATTTATCGCATGGTAAATATTTTAAAGTCATTAGTGGACCCTTCTCAGGTAGCCACCCCCAGGAGTGGTACTAAATGTCGCTGGTACCATTTGTCGCATATTCGGAATCACGGACAGGTATAGTCAGGTAAATCTTTTCTGTTTACTTTCCTATCCTTCTTCATAAAAATGTTTGTACTAATTCTCTAAATTCTACCTTTTTCACCCCAAAATCCTGTAATGCAAATATGTAGACATTCCGGATAGATATTCAGAAACGAAGCATGAAAATTGAATAAATAAGCAAGTCAAATGCCTTTTTTACTTTCTCTCTATCTTACAGGTAGAGAAAGTATTGTGATCGTCAAAAAAATCGAACTCGAGATTTTGATGAATTTTGACGTTTCATGACTTCCTGAATCCGAAAAAGTGGTTTTTGAATTTCCGTCTGTCTGTCTGTCTGTCTGTCTGTCTGT
>CABFWB010004033.1:30708-43309 GCA_902151455.1 Timema bartmani
AAAAAAAAAAAAAAAAAAAAAGAATAAATGGTTCGGTGCCCCACACAGACTTTTTCTCTTTCCAATTTTAAAATGCAGACATTTACTAAAAACTCGGTCAAATTTGTTAAACAAAATAATATACACTGTTGCAAAAACAATCCATCAAAGAGCCTGAATGAAATATTGTACACTGTTAAATAGACATTAAATAAAGAGGAGAATCTCTGTCCACCAAAGAGCAAAGTAATAGATTTCATTTTCAGAATTGAACAAATTAATCTCAATATTATCTTACAACTCAGAAAATATTGATTTAAACAAATATATTTAGAGTGAAGGAGTTTTATATATAAAACACTCACTTTGCGCGTGAGTTTTCTTTGCAAGTAGATGTAAATTAATTTAATTCCAGCGGTTTTCTGAACGTAACAACTTAAAGTTATTGGTATTATATTGTACTGCACCGACTTTAAAGTTGCTCCACCATTTTGAATTTTTTTGAGGGGTTAAAAATTAAAATTTTAACTTTTTGGAATTTTCTTGTCGGTTACAGGCTAGAAGCTATAAGTTTTCCAAATTTCAAGTTTCTAGCTCATCTGGATGTTAAACATTGTCAGTGAGTGAGTGAGTGAGTCAGCCATGTGGCTTTATAGTAGTATAATTACTACATCTTTACAATGTTGAATTATTTCGTATCTCAAATTGCTGTGTAGAAAATAGGAACTTTCTGCTTATGTAAAAATACCCTTAAATATATTTTTCGTGGGAAAAAAAAAAATTCCATTTTGTTTGTAATTTTAAACAATGCCTCGATACAAAAATTAATAAAACTCGTTATAGAGGAATTTGAGAATATTAATTTTATCACTTTTCACCTTTCAATAATCTACCCTTAATTTTAAAATTAGATATTATTATTATTATTAGCGCCGTGTCTTACTACCCGTTCGGGTTATACGCACTTACGTTAATATGTAGTGGTAGGGTGATTGTGAGATGAAATGGAGGACCTACAGTTTAACGTGGAATCCGAACCACGGTAGAGGCCTGGCATTCCACACATTCACAAGTTGTGATTAATACACGTCTTGTCAGAGGTGAAGGAAGGGTTTGGCAATCAGATAAATCTGTGCCGGTACCGAGGATTGAACCCCGAACGTCAGCACAGAAGTCTGACACCTTACCCCTAGACCACCAGGTCACCTTAAAATTAGATACATAATTCCACAAACCCTTTGGGAGGACCTTATTAAAACCCCAGACACCAGGTTTTATCCTAATCCGTAAATAAGTTTCTGCTCTAGTCCGAGATACAGACAGACAGACAGACAGATGGCGTCACAAAAAAAAAACAATTTTTCAGTTTCAGATTGTCATGAAATGTCGAATATTTTTTTTAAAAAATCAAAATTTTGAGTTAGATTTTTTTGATGATCATAATACTTCTACCTTCTAGGGGTCGAGCGAAAGTAAAAATATCTTGTTGTAGACAATATTAAAATAATTTCTAGAGGTATCCAAATTGTTCTAATTTCACAAATAAAATTTCAAGGATTGTATACTCAATTATAAATATTTTAAATTATGTTTATTAGAGTTAGGAACATGTAACTTCCAGATTTCGTTAAAATTGGTCGACATGTTTGTCAGTTATCTTGGTACAAACCCTCGAACTGATAGATACACGAGATGTCAAAATGGTCAAGTTAAACCAGGACATAGCTACGTTCTGTCAACTAACTAACTTTCTGGACTTAAGTAACTTGAAAGTTAATGTCCACCAGAACGTAATCTCGCCATACAATCCCTTATTTTAACACTACTCTCCTACCGAAGTATTGGTCTACCAAGGTTTTTTTAATCTTCAAGTTTCTCAACTAAAAGGTTGTGTGTACACGCTTGTCATCCCACATACCACACCACCTTATTCTACCTGCCTTGATCATCCTTAATATGTTTGGGGATGAATATGCAACATGAAAGTCTTTAATTATGTAACCTTCCCAATCCTCCCCTTTGAGCATCAATATAAAATAAATTAAAAAAGTAATTTTTAAAGAAAAAAATATCCATATCCATTTTTTAAGAATTAATTTTGCTATAGATTAATCATAAATAAATTACACTCAAATGAAACTTTTATATATAAAAATTAACATAAATTCTTAATTATGATGTACAATACTCAACATAGTCCATTTTTAACTAAATCGTTAAAAAATTAATTATAACTATCAATTTTTCAAGATCAATCATCAGTTATCAAATCATAATTTTAGAGCTAGAGATTTTCTTGGATTATAATCATATAACAATTTGACTGGGAGATCAAGGTTCAAATCCCAGTCTAGTGTACTTAAGGTGGATTTTACCAAATGTTTTCCCCTCATTCCATGAAAATGAGGGTACACTTCTTCTAAGTTCAACCTTCCTCATCCTTAGCACATTATATTAAGTGGAACATTTACTTACAAAACGAAAGTGTAGACGTATGCTTTAAATAAAATTTAATCAAAGTCCATTGGTACGGTTAATCTTAATTTTACATTCCTCATCTGTACTCCATTAGGGTGGACATCCTGAAAGGTTAGTGACATACCTTGAATAAAAACCCGTCAAAAATCGTGGAATACATCTTTTGGAGCCATATTAATTTTGTTAAGTCACTGTACTGATTAAATTATCTTTCACTTCTCACCAAAAACAAACAACCTTGTTAAGTCTTTCTTCCATCACCTAGTTTTACCAGACTGTACTATTCCCAGTATATTTTATAACCTCAGACTGTACCACACCTTCCTTCACCGCGACACAAACCTAGGTCTGACACTTTCTTCCCTGCGGAGTTTTAAAACGAACAGATATCGGGATGACTGAAATTTTCACTTTTCGCTTCTGGCGTTGCACATAGATTGGTTTGGTTCGGGTTGTGGGGTGTGTGGAGGGAGAGGGGGGGGGATGGTTTGGCCCTAGGAAAGGAACGGAAGGACGTGATGCGAGTCCTCAACAAATATCCTTACCACATCACGGCAACAGCTTCTGTTCAGGATCAAAAAGTAAATGAGAAATAAAAGATATAATCTCAAGGTGGCACGCACGACCATGTGAGGTCTGGGGATTGAGGGAGGGATTGAGATAGGGAAAGGCTGATGAACCGAGGGATTTAGAAAGGGATACATTGAGGGAGGGAAAGATTTATGGAATTAGAGTGGAGGGGTTGAGGAAGGAAGTGTTTGAGGGAGGGAGGTATTGATGGAAGTATGAAAGAGGTTAAGGAAAGAGGGGTTTGAGGGAAGGAGGTACTATAGGAGGGTGAGGTTGAGGGAGGGATTTGCGGAGGTGATGAGGGATTAAGTGGTCGGGGGATGGAGGGATTGTAGGGGAGGGGATGAGGAAGGAGAGGTGTTTCAAAGAAGGATGTATTGTAGGAGGAATAATTTGAGAAGGGTTTGAGGGATGGAGAGTTTGAGGGATGGAGGGTTTGAGGGATGGAGGGTTTGAGGGATGGAGGGTTTGAGGGATGGAGGGTTTGAGGGATGGAGGGTTTGAGGGATGGAAGGTTTGAGGGATGGAGGGCTTGAGGGATGGAGGGTTTGAGGGATGGAAGGTTTGAGGTATGGAAGGTTTGAAGGATGGAGGGTTTGAGGTATGGAGGGGTTGAGTGATGGAGGGGTTGAGGTATGGATGGTTTGAGGGATGGAAGGTTTGAAGGATGGAGGGTTTGAGGTATGGAGGGGTTGAGGGATGGAGGGGTTGAGGGATGGAGGGTTTGAAGGATGGAGGGTTTGAGGTATGGAGGGGTTGAGGGATGGAAGGCTTGAGGGATGGAAGGCTTGAGGGATGGAGGGTTTGAGGGATGGAAGGTTTGAGGGATGGAAGGCTTGAGGGATGGAAGGTTTGAGGGATGGAAGGTTTGAGGGATGGAGGGTTTGAGTGATGGAGGGTTTGAGGCATGGAGGGTTTGAGTGATGGAGGGGTTGAGGCATGGAGGGGTTGAGGGATGGAAGGCTTGAGGAATGGAAGGCTTGAGGGATGGAGGGTTTGAGGGATGGAAGGTTTGAGGTATGGAAGGTTTGAAGGATGGAGGGTTTGAGGTATGGAGGGGTTGAGTGATGGAGGGGTTGAGGTATGGATGGTTTGAGGGATGGAAGGTTTGAAGGATGGAGGGTTTGAGGTATGGAGGGGTTGAGGGATGGAGGGGTTGAGGGATGGAGGGGTTGAGGGAGGGTTTGAAGCCGAGAATTGAATCCCGACCTTCACCTCAACAACAACCCAAACGTATTCCTTGTTATAATAAACTGAAAAAATGACACCTGGACACGGGAATTGAACCTGGGACTCTTAACTTAGCGTGCCAATGTTCTAGCACCGAGATATTTAGGGATCGTCCCGTGGTCAGGGTCATTCTTCCACTCATATTTTTAAGGCAGAGCCTGTGATGGACGTGTGAATATAATTGGCTACTAAGAGTTATCATTCATTCCACAGCCACCGGTCGTGTCTTCATTCTACCAAGAGTACAAATACGTTGTAGACTTAACTATAATGCCGGTTTGTGTGAACCAGGCTTTGTACGTCTGATAAATGTGTAAAGGACCAACCCAAACATAATCGAGCAATGATTGTTTCACAGTAATTTGTCACGAGCACTCTTCTTGCCCCTGTTACGGTCCACATGAATAACTTGGCTTCACAATATTTAAAAGCACACCAAAAAAAAAAAGTGAACCAAAACCAAACTTTCTTTTTTTTTTTTTTTAGAGTGTTGCGGTGGGTTTGATGGAGCAGGGGGGTGGTGTAGGGTTCAATTGTTGGCTCCACAAAAAAAATATATATATATGGTCTCATCCGAGAGGGTTTTAGTTATTACTATTCAGCGTGACAAGGGGAAGAGAGGGGGGGATGATTTGACAGGGTAGAGGGAGCGGAAGAGGGGAGAGGGGGCAGTCATAACCTTCATTTGAAAACTGGCAATTTACATGTCAACCCACCGAGTAGTTACGGCGCCCGTTTATTAAACACTCAAGGTCATGACCGCTTGATTTTTAACTATTTTTATTTAGCACCGCGTCTTACTACCCTTTTAGGCTGTACACACATATGTTGGGGAAGAAGAAGGTTCCATTTAGAGGAAGTGTACCCGCATTTTTGTAGAGTAAGGGTGGTAAGCCATTTAGGAAAAAATAAAAAATAAACACCCTCGGTATACCTGACTGGCATTCGAACCCGGATATCCCTGTTATCTGCAATATATTATATTGTGAGTGCGACGCACTAGACAATTTGACCACCGAAGTGGGTGAAAGATTATAATTTTCATTCCTTTTTTCCCCCCCACCGCGTCATATTATCCATCCAGGTTGTAGGCATTAACATCGATTACGTTAGTGTGTAGAGGATGATTAAGGTAAAATTTATAGGGAATGTACCCGCATTTGCATGGGATGAGAAAAGTAAATTGTCTAGCCACCACTCAGTACATTTAATTGATATCTGAGCTCAGTTCACACTAACCTTGGAAAACCAGACTGAATGAGTCTGATACTTAAACCACGTGACCACCGGATCTAACATGGCTTCATTTCAGATTTGGTTTTAAAGATTTATAAATCGAATCCATCATGTATGACGACACATCCGGGCTGAAGGCGTATTTAAGCTAAGGAGATAGGGAGGGGTAAGTAAGTTAGAATTTAGATGAAATGCACCCTTCGTTTACCCTAAGAGGTAGCCATATTACCTCGCATAGTTCACTTAAGGTACAATTTATAACCAGTTGACCTGGTGGTCTAGGGGTAAGGTGTCAGACTTCTGTGATGAAGGTCCGGGGTTCAATCCTAGGTCCCGGCACAGATTTATCTGATTACCAAACCCTTCCTTCACCTCTGACAAGACGTGTATTAATCACAACTTGTGAATGTCAGGAATACCAGACCTCCACCGTGGTTCGGATCCCACGTTAAACTGTAGGTCTTCAATTTCTTCTCACAATCACCCTACCAATACACATTAGCGTGTGTACAACTCGAACGGGTGGTAAGACGCGGTGCTAATAATAATAAAATGTATAAGGTAAAAGTCATAGTGTAATTTATCAAGGTAAGACTTCTACTTTTCAGCTTAGGTGGAGTGTACACGCTGGAATTAGTTAATAAAACACCTCATTGGGTTTTGAACTCCAAACTCCCCGTCACCGTTTTAAGGTGGGATGGAAAGAGAAGCGAGAAAAGGTAATTGGATTTGCAGTTTTTATGGCAAAACATTTATTTGGTCAAAATAAATAAAATATTTCTCCAGTCCAAACATATAGTTTAATTTTCTTCACATGTTGACATCAACAGTTGTTGAATATCTGTCATGAGCATAGCAGCATTATCCAACAAATTTTTTAAATGAAGAGAAAAAGTTGTCATTAAATTCCAGAACACCCTTCATAGATATTCAATAAATTATGAGGTCACCTTTTGAAGAAAATTAAACCTTATATTTGTACTGAAGTAATATTTTATTTATTTTGGCCAAAAAGATGTTTTTCTATAAAAACTGCAAAATCAATCACTTTTTATAACGTCTTCTTCGATCCAACCTTAAAGACTAAGACATTAGGCTGTGTGTGTGAGTCAAATTTAAAAGTGTTAAATTTACGTGATATACAAAATGATACTGTAATATTATTTATAGAGATTTGAAGCCCACTTGAATTTTATCAATATTAGAACTCTAGTCCTTTTCGATCATTGGTGCATAATTACGTGTTGTTAATTTCTTTTTTTCTAGTTTATATCAACTAAAAACATGAGTAGTAAAAGAAACATTGACTTAGATTCTTGTTGCATGCACTTACCCTTGAACGTGACAATATCTAAGCCTTGAACTTGAAGCTATTGAACTTTTGACCTCATGTAAGGGTGAATATCTACTCCCCATTGAAGGGGTTTCAAACAGAGATAAAATCTGCTCAAATACAGAATAAGGAGCAAATAACCTCTTTTTTAAAAAAAATAAAATAAGATCTCTCCTCATACATACCTCTATTTTTAACCAAAAAAATAAATCACGTTTTATCCTTTTAAAGAAACAACACTTTTTTTTTATCTATTTTATTTTTTCACATCTCTTGTGGTATTATAAGAACCACCCCATAGCTCAGAGACACTATTTCAACCCCCATAGGTGCGATTTGAAAAAGGGGAGGAGATAACTCCCCTTGGGGAGATATTATAGACATATTTCTGGTAAAGGGAGGGGGCTTCCCACGACATTCCATAAAAGAGAGCTTAGGGAGGGGGGGAAAATTATAGTTGGGGAGGTTGAGGGGGGGGGTACTCATGTGCTTTTGATACCAGTCTGGGGAATATTGCAAACAATGGAAAATTTCTGTTCACAAAATAAAAATAATAAAACGATGGAAGGTCACTAAACTTCTTATGGATAAACTCCACTCCCATTTACACCCCTCAATACATCCATACTACGAGTCTCTTTTTTTATATAATGGGAAGAAAAGAAAAGAAAACAAAAAAGAGATGAAATCCTCTCATCAATTTCGTTAATGTTTGAAACTAAAACTCTGTCTGGTATAACTCTCTCGTTATTATGGTTATTACATCCCCTGGAGTTATGGTCCCACTTCTTTCCCTCACTTACCCTCTCTTTCATGGAACAGTAGGGGGGGGGAGGGAGAGTGATAGTAGCAAGAGTGAGAGGGGGTAAAACTTGTATAATTCCTAGTTGGCAACGTTTCTTAAAGAATGAGTGTGGTAGAAGATTGGTGGGAATGTTAGTCCTTGCAACTGAGGTTTATGGTCACAATAAAGTAATACGTAACTTTAGTTTGGACATTTATGTTTCTTTGGTTAGAAGTCTTTACTATTCATGTCCGTTTCCTTGAGAAAAAAAAAATTATCCTAGACGTAGGTTGTATGAACATATTTTAAACTTTATTTAATTAATTACCTTTGTAATGAATATAAACACACATGTTACACATTATTGTAATCATGGCACTGACCGTAGGGTGGAGACAACGTTTTTATTAATTTAAATTAGTTTAAAAATGATACCTGAGCAAGGTAATCGAACCCAGGATCTTTGGCATAACGCGCCGATGCTCTTCCACTGTGCTATGCAGGTTTTGACCTGTGCTCAGGGTCATTCTTCACTCATATTTTTAAGGCAGAGTCTGTTATGGATGTGTGGGAATTGTAAGCTACATATGAGTGACCAATAGTATCTCGAGCTATCAGAAAACAAAGCCATCTTCAACTCTGAATGTCTGTCATGCTGACAAGTATACAATATAGGATTGTAATTGAAGCGAGATATCAATTAATATAAACACACAGGCTCATGAGTAGCTGACCATTACCACACGTCCATTACAGACTCGTCCTTAAACTATGAATGAAGAATAACCCTGAGCACGGGATGAATCCTTGTTAGGAGTAATGGAGCGCTAAGTAAAAGGTGCCGGGTTTGATTCCAGTGTCCAAGTGTCATTTTTAAAAACTAATTTAAATTAATGTAAATTTAAAATTAATTACATTTGTGTTAAATGGTTTAATTTAACGTGTTATAGTACGAGTGAGCTGATAATATTACAATACGTGGTCCGAAACCTTAGGTTAGCTGTTAGTGTGTCTGCCTGGTGATTTAAGGTGGGGATTGAAGGGGACGAGAGGAAAAGGCCAGTGTTTTTACATTTTTTATGGCAAAATATTTTTTTTGTATAAAATAAATAAAATATAGCTCCAATACAAACATGGAGTTTAATTTATTTCTCATGATGACCTCAACAGTTGTTGAATATCTGTCAAGGATATCCTGGAATTTAATGACAACTTTTTCTCTTCATTTAAATAATGTCTCCTCTAATACCCCCATGCCCATGACAGTTATTCAACAACTGTTGATATCACCACGTGAAGAAAATTAAACTCTTTGCTTGAACTGTAGCAACATTTTATTTATTTTGGCCAAAAATGTTTTGTCATAAAAAACTACAAAACACTTATCTCTTCTCGCGTCCCCTTCTGTCCCACCTTAAGGTTCCCAGGTTCGATTCCAGGCATGGCTGAAAAAGTTATTATCAGTGAAATATGGGTGTCCCTTTTCACGGGGATGAGTTAACGGCCAGGGGGCCGGTTGTTGTGTCTGTTATCGATTTAAGTTAGTTTATAAGTTGTGTGCTGATAGAATGAATCAGTTTTTAAAGTTCAAAAACCTTCAACTTTTTATAAAAAAAACAAAACAAAAACAAGATGAGTCTGTCGCTTAATCCGCGTGATCACCAATACGTTTAAATTTTCCCAGTGTGGATGCTTTAAAAATGTCCTTCTTTTAGAGAACCAAAATTATGATTATTTTAACAAATATATATATATATGTGTATATATATGTATATATATATAAAAATGAAGATCATGTGTGAATGCTCGCGAATATAAAACAGCGCCAAATATAGGGATGTAGGGAATTGTAGCAGATAACAACAATTGGTTTTGTTGGAACGGACAAAAGGAATGAATATCGGACGTACGGATGAGAGGTAAAAGGGAGAAGTTAAGAGGATAAGAGGAGATGAATAGAGAGACAGGGGGAGAATCTGACTTGTGTATTGTCGCTGTAGCGTATCCCGGGCTTTACGCCTGCGTGACTCTGTGTAGACTAACCAGCTTCACTGTTCGGTGAGATAAGTTGCCACGTACACTTGCGAAAGGAAGTCAAGACATCTTGGAAACATTATAATACCTAGTATTGTTAATACTCACCCGCCTCGGTGGCGTAGTTGGCTAACGCACTAGTCGTGTTGAGCTTGACTGCCAAGGACGGGGAGATCGAGGTTCGAATCTCGGTCGGGTGAACTGGGGGTGGTTTTTCCTAAAGGGTTTTCCACTCTCCCTCCACGCAAATGCGGGTTCACTTCCTTAAAATCAACCTTCCCAATTCCTAATCCATTGGATTGAGGTATCAGGCCCAGGCCGCTGTTACGTAGAGGTTGAGGTACAAATCTAAACTGTAGGATAATTGGTATTTTCCTCTTCTATACTAATATGGTTACACTTTATTTAAATAAACCTTCTAATAATTACCCCTTTGATTAATCCAATAACAAATAATAAATGATACATTTATAATATAAAACCACATTAAGATTTAAATATACAACTTTTTTTCTTTAATTTAAAACTTATCTCGATGTTGAACCATACATTTCAATGAATTCGTCTTAGTTTTTGTTTTTGTACGCTAAATCACCTCTTATACTCACTTAAAACCAATATATTCACGAAAGTGGAAGAGTTGAAATTGCATAAAATTGCAAGAAAACAACCCCCGAAAACTGTCGGTTGGCAATTTTGGAGCTCCACCCCACAGTTTAAACAGGGTTCAGTTATTTTATTTTATTTTAAAAGAAGGATGCAAGAGAGAAGCAACCGTAAGTTTAAAATTAAAATCGACCCGCTGTGAGGGTGGTTGGTTGGTAAGAGAGCAGAGGGGTAGGGGGGAAGGGAAAAGTGTAAAGGAGGGGGGTTAGAGGGGTTGAAGAGATGGTACAGCACCCGGGCTCTCAAAAGTTGGAGCACGAATTATATTCCGATGAGTCTGGGGAATATTTTTTTTCTTACTTAGCCAATTTTAATTATGTTTATAGTACTTCATACCTTTACTTTATTTAAGTATTTCTAAGCACCACGTCTTACTACCCGTTCGGATTATACTTTTATGTACTTATTACGGTAATGGTTTTTAGGGATTATTAAGGATATATTTAAAGTAATTGTACTCGCATTTGCGTGGAGGTGGAGTGGAACCTCGATCAGCAGTCCAATCTACAGCGAGAAAAGCCCCTTAGACTATGCGGCCAACGAAGCGGGTTATTCAAGTGTTGAATAAAAAATTAAATCTAAGTAATCACTTATTATTCACATAATTTTATCTTCAAAGTGATTCTTCATAACTATTATTTTTTAAATATGCAACATTAGGAATATGCAGCAATGTAATATTTTGTTTCTTTAGAAAATCAATGGACACATTATTCCATCTTACATTTTTGGAACCCAAAAAAATGAACAACGTGCACAACAGGGCTTACTAATATACAGTGCACAGACACATAAACATAATTACAACTAAAATTGTTGTAAATCATAGGATGACCGCCTGGTTTACGATGACCTCCTAGACTCGAACCAATGGCCTTTTTTTTTCTGTGAGCATACAGTTTACAGGTAGGGATAAACGGCCGGTTCATGATCCGGTGTCTATTTGGAAACAAACTAACCGGGTAGCAGACCGGTTTATTCCGGTTCTTTAAGAGAGAATGTAGTTTAGAGTACAACCTTCACATGGTCTATAAATTTAAAGTAGAAAATATATTTTGCACCCATTGTAATAATTACACATCCGCCTGATAGTTTATACAAATAATCGAATATAACATTTTATTTTATTTAGTTTTTTAGCCTATGTACTAATTATTACACTAATGGGGTAAGGATTAGGAAGGTTTAATTGAAAGGCAGTGCACACACATTTACATGGAAGGAGAGTGGGGAACCATTTAGGAAAAAACCACCCCCAATGCACCCGACTGGGATTGAGCCCTGATCGACCCGTATTCAGCAGTCTATATCAACACGAGAGTAGCGCGTTAGAACACGTGGCCACCGAAGAGGGTCTGAGATTATTGAATTATTTATTAAATGGTAAATTACTACGTTTTAATTAAATGTGCGTGTCACATCTTCAATAAATAAGCAACCGGCAATAACATTATCATTATATTTGTTATTAATTCATATTTATTCCCCTATAACTCGCTTGCTGAGCATTGCAATATCATAAACCTCATTAATACGCAAGTCCGATACAACATTCAGTGGAGTTTATATATGATTATATTCTAAATACAACTATTTGACTTTTAATTATAATAATTTATTATTTTACTGAATTATATTATATTATTTATTTTTACAATAAAATAATTATATCCTATAAATTATATTTAAACTATCAATCCCACACGGCGTTTCCCGTGACCCACTGCGGTATAAAAAATTATATAAGCCCCACTCCCTCCCCCGTGGTGCCCGATTTGCCTGTGCTGCCATCTACAGATTCAAAATGAAACCTTATCTCTGAAACGTGTTATCTGTGTCTGTATTCTTGTCGATTTCATACACATTTTTTTTCCCCCGAGGAGGATGCGGCATATTTTTTTATCACAGTTGTCTCTGAAACGTAATTCTAAACCAGATTAACAATATTTTCTTCAAAGATTTGTTAAAAATAGCCTAATTAAAAAGCTAAATAAAAGTTTAAAAATTATGCTTCGAGGTTCATTCGGACTCCATTCCGTCCAACTGTGTTAAAAATTTCAGATATCTGCGTGCCGTATATTTGGCTGGGCATCACGCACACACACAAACACACACACACTTCCTTTTATTATTATAGATTTTTTAATACGCTTTTCTTGTACAATATTTTATTTAATTTTTAAGGTTAAATGGAAGGGGTTTTGTTTGTTTAGTGTCTCGAAACTTCCCTGTTCTTCCTGTTACCTCTGATTAGCCAGTATAGCTATAATAACGAAGGACTATATATATAT
>CABFWB010004033.1:51715-66687 GCA_902151455.1 Timema bartmani
GGGGGGGGGGGGGGGGGGGGGTACGAGGCTGAACTTGAAAATAGACGTACCCTAGTGGCGAGAAAAGCTTGTTAACATTACATCCCTGTGAAGTTGGGTATAAAGACAGATTCCACGATCCATCCCTCTCACTCTACCGCCACAGGTTTCTCTAGAATCTGATCAGTCATTTGAAATGTAAATTGAAACGGGATTGAAATGCATGGTAGGGTTTTCAGTCGGTTCACGGTTCGTTGAAGAGGGAATACTCTAGAAAATGAGAAGGAATCAGATGGATTCTTTTTTTAGTTGTTTTACTTAGTTTTTTTTATATATATAAATTCTAAACCTATTTTTTACAAGCTTCTGTTATCTATTTAAAAAAATATTTTAACCTATTAAAGTTATTGTAACCAAGATCAAAAATAAATATAATACGGTTCTAATAAAATCATTGTATTTGTCAGTTTAAAAATTATTAAAACTTAGGTCAGATTTACGTCAGTGTTTGAACAGTTTCTGTAACAAAAAAACACAACTTTTTTTGTAAAAATGATATTTTAACTTTATACAAAATAGTAATATCCATATTTTTGTAATAACAAAATATCCTAATTTAAAATGTCTATGTTCAACTCCCTCCCGTGATGCCTATGCTAAATATTCAAAAACTGTTGATATTATCTATTTTAAGGGTAAAACGGGGAAAAACACATTACACTTATTTTACAGTATAGCATTATTTTATATATCAAACCCTATAAGGATCTCAGAAAATATTTTTTTTAATTTAAATTTGACAACCCCCACTTCTAACCATAGTCTTAAGTGCATTAAAAAGGTCTCTATTATTGTCTAACTTTCATAATATTATATTTCTTAGCCCAAAAAAATTGTTACTATAAAAAATAACTGTGAAAATACTGACCTTTACATTTTATGAATATACAATCTATTGATATCCGTACTATCAATATATATTGTACTGAACTATCCATTCACGTTACTCTTATAAAATTTCAATATACTTTTTATATTTCTCTAATAAAAACATATTTCCAGAATAGTGAACCTGTTTTACTTTTAGTCTTATCTCTTTTAAGGTTTACTTGACAGGTTTTTTTTTCCCGCTCTCGGTTTTTTTCCCGCTCTCATTTTTTTTAAAAGTACGTGTCACATAGTAGACAACGAATTCTCTTTCCAACCCAAACACTACTACAGTGAACTCTTTTATCAGAGCGCCAGACCGAGATCAAAAGAATGTGTATGTGAGAGAGATGGAGAGATGGAGGAGAAAATAGAGATAAATATAATAAAGGAAATAGAATGGTACATATATATAAAAGAGGAAATTTGAACCGGGCGTTTAAAAAAAACAAAGTCTTGCTACTTCTTTTACTTTGCCTCATTTTCCTACTATGATCAATCAGAGTCATATCAGTAAAAATATAATTTTAATATCTACAACGAATTTTTGTAAGCAATTACACGTCTTACTGACAATCCAGTATATTTAAATGCCTAAAATAATGAGGTAGGCATAAGTAATGTATAATTTAGAAGACATATTTACAAAGAAGCTAATTAAGAAATATTTCAAAATACCATCTATAAATTCAGCCAGGATTTGAACCCTGGCTTCCTTATAGCCGGCAAGTAGATCTTGTTAGGATGATAAAATCTCTCAGGTTTCAGAGCCCATTATTAGCATAATCAACTCTCGCAAATTATTGAGGTTAGGACACGCTGTGAGAATGAGAGAACCTGGAACCATGTTAAATGTATTGACTGGCAAACCCAATGGGAAGATTCAGATACAGAATGGATCTGAAAGAGATAGGGTGTAATGAGGTGTACAGGATTGTAGTAGCTCAAGATAGGGATAGGGTGTTATGAGGTGGACTGAATATAACTATCTCATGCTAAGTATTGGTGTAATGAGGAGGACTGGATAGAACTAGCTCAATATAGGGAAAGGGTATAATGAGGTGGACTGGATAGACCTATCTCAAGATAGGGATGTGATTTAGTGAGGTGGACTGGATAGAATTAGCTCAAGATAGGGATAGGGTGTAATGAGAATTACTGGATTGAACTAGTTTATGACAGGGATATGTTGTAATGAGGTGGACTGGATATAAGTAGCTCAAGATAGGGATATGGTATAGTGAGGAGTACTGAATAAACCAGCCCAAGATAGGGATAGAGTCTAATGAGGTGGACTGGATAGAACTAGCTTAAGATAGAGATATGGTGTAATGAAGTGGACTGAATAGAACTAGCTCAAGATAGGGATAGAGTGTAATGAGGTGGACTGGATAGAACTAGCTCAAGATAGAGATCTGTTGTAATGAGGTGGACTGGATAGAACTAGCTCAAGATAGGGATAGGGTGTACTGAAGTGGACTGGGTAGTAGCAGCTCAAGATAGGGATGGGGTGCAATGAGGTGGACTGGATTAAACTAGCTAAGATAGGGATAGGGTGTAATAATGTGGACTGGATGGAAATAGCTCAAGATAGAGATAAAGTTTAATGAGGTGGAGTGGATAGAACGAGCTAAAGATAGAAATAAGTAGTGCACTTTTTCGTAAGTGCTGCATTGAAATTTAAAATTCTTTATTCCAAAGAATAAGAAAGTTAGTAAGTTTTTTAGATAAAAAGATATTCTCAAGACCAAATATTTTATTTAAAAAATCAATTTTTTCTTTTTTCTACTAGTTACAACTTTTATTTTGCTTTGTATTGCTTTCAAATTATAGGTACCACTAATGCAAATCAATTGGCTTAGTCAATTATCTTGATTTTATAATAAATTTAAAAAAACATCAATTTAATATTGAAAAAAGTTGGCCCACTCTGAAGTGAAGCATATTGACAATATTATTTTTGTCCAGCAAATTATTTAAAGTATCATAATTTAAATTCAAAGCAATGGGAAGTTATCTTATAATAATTTATCAACTCACAGAAACTTATAATACATACAATATAAGTAACAGGTTTTCGTTAACTTTCGTTAAAATTACACAATCATGGTGACTGAGACAGAAATGAGGGGGGAGATATTTATTTTGAACTATTCATAAATTCAGCCCCAAAATGGTTAATAAACCTAAATATTTTTTATTGTTTAAATTTAACCTCGCAAGCAAGGCTCACTTGACTTATACTACACCCAATATCATTGCTGAGGGAACTGCAGGTCTTATGGAGAACAGATTTATCTTTGCTCTCTCTCTCTGTTGACTGTTACCAAATCTCCTCGCTCTCAGTTATGTCTGAAGGTGGTGTGCTGGGATAAGAAGAAGCTACTGGCAACATCGACTAACTAGCGTTGCCAAATCTCCTCGCTTCTAGCTATGTCTGAAGGTGGTGTGCTGGGATAAGAAGGAGCTACTGGCAACATCGACTAACCAGCGTTGCAAAACTTGTCTTATATTTAAGACAAGATTGCCCACACGGAAACAAGAGAATGACAACGCTGTTTACCAATAGTATCCATGCAGTTCCCTCAGCGATGATATCCAGTGTAGGACAAAGAAATAGTTTAAGAGTGACAAAACTAGAGAATGTTAGAAAAGGACAGTCTGTGAAAAGGTTGAAAGCTGTGATTGGTGAGGGGTAAAAGGGTGAGGGAGTATCTGTGTAGTTCTCATAATGAGATGTTTCTATCCCTCTCTTTTCTCCAATGAAACTTAACGCCATTATTCTCCCCACTCTGTTCCGGAACCCCCTCCTTTTTACTCTTTCTAAACTTAAAACTTAATGCGGGTAACATTTATTGAAGCGTTCTTCATTGCTGAGGATTAGATAAATCAGTATCACAAACAAAGGCAGGGCAGATAATTTAGGAACCAACCCTTGTCTTTATCTTCTATATCTTTTTAATGGGGGAACAACTTCATATAGATAATATAAGATGTTAATATTGGAGGTAAAGAGTAAGTAATAATTGGTGAAACGCATTTTGTTTTTCATTGTTTTGTGATACATAAATGAATACGTAAAACACAAGTTTGTATACCACTAAAAATATTATACTTGTTCATATGTAGGAACTGAGTTGAGGATCGAGAAATAAGGTTAACTATGAGCTAAACGTGTGGACAAACTTTACTAAGTTGGACTAAGTTTAAATTAAATAATTAATAAATTATGATGTATATTTTGTTTGTTAATAATCTAGTTTAAAAACTATCTGAATTAATGGTCCACACACACCCATATATACATACACATAAATAAATAAATACTTATATATAGAGAAATTAACTGAAAATATTAACCTTTGATTTAATTTTCAATATAAAATTTGCAACTTTTGAAGAATATTTTTTTTTTCAAGAGATAAATTTGTGCCTTTGGAAGATTTTTTACTAGAACTCTTGGATATCTATATTTATTATGTATACATATTAAAAAGATAGATTTGTGCCTTTGGATGAATATTTTTCTAAACCTATTTTCTTCATCCATAGGTACAAATGTATCTTTGTAAAATAAAATCAAAGGTTGAGACCAACAGTTGGTAGCACTGACACTTTCTTCTCTATATAATTGGAACCACTTTAAGATGGACGATATTTATTTTGTTTCCATTTGAGCTCGAATCAAATCTGTTTGTAAAAAAAAAAATATTCTTGAAGCCGCCAGAAGTCAATGTGGATTAAATAGAATGCCTACAATCAGACTTGTGGAAAATGCGTTAGTCTCGTATTGTCTGGTTTGACAGTTAAAGGGAGGTTGGGGCGTTTGAATCTCAGATACGTGTATCAAGGTAGATCTATCTAAAGGGTGTTTCAAATTTCCCTGTAAGCTAATGCTTAAATATATATATATATATATATAATGATTTTTCCCTCTAAAATTCCATACTTCTCTATCTTACCCCAATCAGATTAAATTTTCGGACATCCCAGATGGGGAGAAAGAATTACGGAACATTTTATCTTAAGTAGATAAATCAGAAATATGTGTTATTTTATTTATCATAGCAATATTATGTTTCTTTATAGGGCGAACAAAAAATTGTGCTTATTGCTAAAAAAAACTTCAAATTTAATACATTCTCACTTTCTCCACACTTCCCTATCCGTACATAATCCCTTAACTTCAACAACATCCATACATTCATGCTCTTTTATGCTTAAAACTCTTAATATTTTTCTTTTTCACGTATTCGTCGATAACATTTAACCACGCATCACATGGCCTACCCCTTTCTTTTGAGTCACACACTTTATCTTCATATACTTTCTTCGTCACTCGACCCACACTCATCCTATCAACATGCTCACACCAACCTATTGACCTATTGGATTCCCTTTTAAACAGCATTCCTTCAGCACCCATTCAATACCGACTATGTCCAAACGAGTTTCCCCACACACACATTTCTTAGATATCTCATTTTAACCGCATTCATCTTGCTCTTGTGTTTCTCTTGTCAAACCTACGCTTCAAATCTATAAAACAATGTTGGCGTTAATACACTTTTACATGCTACCATCTTTGCCTCTTTCGACACTACTTCATTCTTTGCAATAGTCCAAATACATCCTACCACTCTCCAAGATGCATTCACCCTTCTGTCGACTTCACAAAGCATTCTTCCATTTTTACAGAACATTCTGCCCAGATACACAAACTCATTCATTTGTTCTAACAGTTTTCCCCTAAACTAAACTGACAGTTATATAATGTTATGCATTGATACAATAGTATATGTTATATATTTGCTTTTATTGTAACTGGTAAAATATGATTTTATTTAATAATACAATTTCGTAATTGAAGGTAGTATATTTGATCTAATTTGGTTATTTACACACTAATATCACTATCACTAATCTACATAATTAAATAGTAAAGCGATCCCTTTCAACCATTATTCCCCAATTTTAAATAAATCGATTTTCATCTTTTTTACTTTCTTTCTATCTTACAGGTAGAGAAAGTATGGTGATCGTCAAAAAAATCGAACTCGAGATTTTGATGAATTTTGACGTTTCATGACTTCCTGAATCCGAAAAAGTGGTTTTTGAATTTCCGTCTGTCTGTCTGTCTGTCTGTCTGTCTGTACCTCCAACTAGAGCCTAAACTATTTTACCGATTGAGCTGAAACTTGATATCTAGGGTTTTCATAGGGTTGCCCCGAGGGGTTTTTGGAATTGGATATCTACCCCTAAAATTAAGGGTAGTTTACTGAAGGGAAAAAAGAGAAAAAGTCGATTTTCTCAAAATCGGCTCTAACGATTTTGATTAAATTTCATTTATGAACATTAATAAATATTCCAAACAAAATGGCTACTCTCAATATTTCGGCAAAATGGCTTTAAGGGCTCCGGTCTGATGCGTAAATTAACATTTTTTATAATAGCTCCGAAACTATTTGAGATATGAAATTACTTAGCATTACAAATATGTATATATATTTATAATACAAATATTTTATTCGAAACATATTTTTATAAAATCAATAATTTTCAATCTATACGCAATTATATATATATTTTTAGCTTTTTGGACATTAAAGCTTAAGTATTGCGATCGTAAAAAAAACTAACCTGAAATGTTGATGGATTTCGACGTCTCATGACCCCCCGAACCCTAAAAAATAGTCTTTGCAATGCCGTCTGTCTGTGTGTCTATTAAAACTTAAAATTAAGGGTAGTTTACTGAAGGGCAAAAAGAGAAAAAGTCGATTTTCTCAAAATCGGCTCTAACGATTTTGATTAAATTTCATTTATGAACATTAATAAATATTCCAAACAAAATGGCTACTCTCAATATTTCGGCAAAATGGCTTTAAGGGCTCCGGTCTGATGCGTAAATTAACATTTTTTATAATAGCTCCGAAACTATTTGAGATATGAAATTACTTAGCATTACAAATATGTATATATATTTATAATACAAATATTTTATTCGAAACATATTTTTATAAAATCAATAATTTTCAATCTATACGCAATTATATATATATTTTTAGCTTTTTGGACATTAAAGCTTAAGTATTGCGATCGTAAAAAAAACTAACCTGAAATGTTGATGGATGTCGACGTCTCATGACCCCCCGAACCCTAAAAAATAGTCTTTGCAATGCCGTCTGTCTGTGTGTCTATTAAAACTTAAAATTAAGGGTAGTTTACTGAAGGGCAAAAAGAGAAAAAGTCGATTTTCTCAAAATCGGCTCTAACGATTTTGATTAAATTTCATTTATGAACATTAATAAATATTCCAAACAAAATGGCTACTCTCAATATTTCGGCAAAATGGCTTTAAGGGCTCCGGTCTGATGCGTAAATTAACATTTTTTATAATAGCTCCGAAACTATTTGAGATATGAAATTACTTAGCATTACAAATATGTATATATATTTATAATACAGATATTTTATCCGAAACATATTTTTATAAAATCAATAACTTTCAATCTATACGCAATTATATGAATTTTTTTAACTTTTTGGACATTAAAGTTTAAGTATTGCGACCGTAAAAAAAAACTAACCTGAAATGTTGATGGATGTCGACGTCTCATGACCCCCCGAACCCTAAAAAATAGTCTTTGCAATGCCGTCTGTCTGTGTGTCTATAAAAACTTAAAATTAAGGGTAGTTTACTGAAGGGCGAAAAGAGAAAAATTTGGTTTTCTCAAAATCTGCTCAAACGATTTTGATTAAAATTCGTATCTAGGCGTTGATTAAGATTATAAATAAACTGGCTATTTTCATTTTCCTATGAAAATGATTTTTAGGGTACTTTACAGAAGCGTTAATTTCCGTATCTCCACAACTATTTGAGAAACTAAACAACTTATCATTGCAAAATTGTAGGACTATTAGAAATAAAAAACTTTTATTTGACATATATTTTTATAAAAGCAACAGTTTCTGAGATATTTGCAAATATATTAATACAATTTTGTGAGCTTTAGTTGTAAACATATACTACTTAAGTCTTAACGCAATAATTCTCCAATGCCATAGAGTAATTAAATATAAGTATCTAAAAAAGTATGTTATTTTTCCTTAAAGCTCTTAGGAGAAATGTTTGCATAGCAATGATCTATCTCCATTTTAGACTCAATAGTCAATATTTACATTTTTTATTGGTCAAAATGTATAAATGAATAATTAAATATCAATGCGATGACTTGAAGATCTGCAACACCTTTTAAAATGTTAAAATTTTAACCAGAAATCGAAATTTTAATACGAAGTGTTGACCCTTGTGGAAGACATTAAACTGTTTGAAATGCTCTTAGGTGGACAAAGATGCGCCTCTTTTCTCATTGATTCTATATCATTGTATATTATTTTATGCATGTTCTTATGTGGAGTGGTGATGATACAATGTACATTATCCGTTCAGAAATCTTACGAGTTTATAGAAAGAGAGAGAAAGTCTGTGCGGTTCGCCGTACCATTTATTTGTTTTAGTGAAAACTTATATGCCAGGGATTTTTCTCTACAATTTTAAATTTAAAAAAGTATTAAAATGGAAAGCTATAATTTTAGAAATATACGATACATTTCAACATAAACTCAAACAAACCTATTAAAAAATAAAGCATTTACGTCAAGAATTTTCATATTTAATATATTATACCTTGTCTTAGTTCCCATTCAGGCTATACGCATACATTGATAGTTATGATATCGAAATATAAATGAGGAAGGTGTAATTTTGTAGGAAATGTACCAAAAATTGTGTAAAGGGATAGTGGGAAGTTTAGGTAAAACCACCCTCAGACCAAAACACTACCAGGATTTGAACCTTCATACGCCCCTCACCGGCAGTGACACGTTAGACTATTAGGGTTTATATCAAATCACAAATCAATAAAGTGATTTCCACAATTCCATTAAACCGATTAATATTTTTTTAAATGAAACATCCGGTTCGGTGGCCGCACTTCCTAAGGCGCCACTCTCTAAAAATCTGGACTGCCAATGATGAGGAAATCGATGTTTGAATACTGGTCAGGTTTATTGAGGGTGGTGTTTCTTGGGTGGATTTTTAATCTCCTTCCACACAAATGTGATAATAATACCTCTAGGTTCAGCCCTCCTCATCCCTAACACAGGAGTAAAATACCTCTAAGTTCAGCCTTCCTCGTCCCTAACACATGAGTAAAATACCTCTAAGTTCAGCCTTCCTCATCCCTAACACACGAGTAAAATACCTCTAAGTTCAGCTTTCCTCGTCCCTAACACACGAGTAAAATACCTCTAGGTTCAGCCCTCCTCATCCCTAACACAGGAGTAAAACACCTCTAAGTTCAGCCTTCCTCATGCCTAACACATGAGTAAAATACTTCTAGGTTCAGCCTTCATCATCCGTAACACCCGAGTAAAATACCTCAAGCTCAGCCTTCCTCATCCCTAACACATGAGTAAAATACCTCTAAGTTCAGCCTTCCTCATCCCTAGCACACGAGTAAAATACCTTTAGTTTCAGCCTTCCTCCTCTCTAACACAGGAGTAAAATACCTCAAGCTTAGCCTTCCTCATCCTTAACACTGGAGTAAAATACCTCTAGGTGCAGCAGTCTTCCTCATCCCTAACACATTAGCGTAATCAGTATACAGGCGTGAAATCCAAACGGTTAGTAAGACGTGGTTCTAAGAAAAATAAATTAAATTAAAACTTATACATTGAATATGAATAAATGATTATTTAGGTTTTGAAAATCTTGAGCTTTACATTTCTAAAATATGAAGGTTCAAACATTTTAGATCAATCGTTACAAAATCGAAATAACACAGTGGACTTAATACAGTGGAACCTGACTTATTCGAACTTCCATGATTTGAAATCGTCTTTAATTCGAAATTTTCACTCAGTCAGATGAATGTTGTATTAAAACAATGTTAAAAAATCATGGTTGGTTCGAATTTTGTTTTGGTTAATTCGAACTTTTCATAAGTTGCGGCTCCGTGTTGTTCTATTTTTGGAAACAGGGGAAGGGACGTTGGAATGCGCTCAGTACCCTTCTTCACGCCTCTCCCCCTCCCCCGCTCACCCAAAGTCGTTGTTTACACGTACAGTTCTGTACTACGTTAGTCAAGGTCGAACCTCTCGAAAGGTTACGTGCGCTGCTCTTAGTGATTCGGTCATAGCGATATTCTTGTGACGTGCGAGTTTAGTTTATTTTGTTAAGTTTTTGTTCAGTTTTTGTTTTGTTTAGTACATACTGTACAGTAGTGTTTGTGTGTGTGTGTGTGAGTGTGTGTGTGTCTGTGTATCGTGATGTCACTGTCCAAGCCACAGTCCTATAAATCATTAACTTTGTCCAAAAAATTAATGGTGATAAAGGAAGTGAAAAAGGGAATTTCTTTTAAGAAACTTATTTAACTCAAATTTTTGGCCGATTTTAATTTTTTCCTGGTCCCTTCATGTTCGAATTATCCAGGTTCCACTGTAGTATATAATTTTTTATTACAATAGTTTGTGAAACACTCTGTATACTGACACAATGCCCCAACAAAGAGCTAATGGGCTGTTTCCTTTTCAACCCTCTGTGAACCACATCAACCAACCCTTTACAGTTACACTCCAGTATTTAGGTTTACGATACAAAGGACTGCATATGGATGGGAAATATCCTTCACGGAGATTATTAATTGCCCTCCATTGTTTTATTTTAACTCTCAGCGTCACGTACCAGCCAGAACACACAAAAAAATTGATTAATTGTTTTATGAACTATAGTTTTTCAAATTACTTTTAAAAAACCTTTTTTATGGTATGAATATTTATATTCTTACTACTTATTGTTTTGAAACTATAATATATTTAATCATTCAAACACACAGTTTTTTATCATTATATAAAATTATTAAAAATTATATTAACCTAGAGCAGCTCATCCATAGTATAGATTTCAAAGTAAAGGCCTAATATGACAGCAAAAAATTCACTAAATCTACTTTCATGTATTAATGCGTCAAGTCATGTTATCTGTAGTTGACACTTTTGGTAAGTGGTTTCCCACTCTCCTTCCACGCAAATGCTGATAATTTACGCCTCTAAGATGCTTCCGTCCTCATCTCTACCTCATTAAAGTAATCATCATATATGCTTACAACCTGAACAGGCAGTAAGACTCAGTGATAAAAAAATTATCATAAAATGTATTCAAGAATGCTTAAAAATTTCTTAAAATGCCTAAAAATAATTTATAAATGACGTAAACCAAAAAGATATAACCTAAAAACCAAAATGACAAAAAACCTATAAACCATACTTTCGCAACCAGGGCAATATCAAAATAATTTATGTACACATCAGCAATGTCCGTTTTGTACAAAAATGAATAAAACATATTGACATGTGATCAAAATACGGACCCTGCTCTTGAAAGATATTCAAGAACTCTTGATATTTCCGTGTGTAGTAAGTTAAAATAAATGTATCTACTGGAACTGTTTTTAAATTATTTTGGTTAAATATTTGTATGTTATAAAAAGTGATAAAATACTGTTATGGACTCGCGTTACGGCCGGTCTTATAGAACGGAAACGAGTATTAAGACAAAATGTCCAAACAAATTCTGACTAGATTATTTTTTCTACTGTACTTCTATATACTACTTTAATCTTTACATCCTATTTCACATTTAAGTTCTGTCGAATGTGGTTCTGGATATTTTTATGGAAGGGGGGAGTATAATAATTAAATTTCAACGTTAGTGATATAAGAACATGTATTTAATTTTGTTTTATATTCGATTGAAAATAATAGCTCTATTCTTTAACTTAATCTCATTTTTTGTATAAAATATAACATTAAATTGGTCACAACTTTACTGAATTAAACTCATTTTACAACAAAAAATATCATTTCAATTCCCTCCCCTTTTGAATTACGTCATTTTGATACATGAATGTTATTTGAAACACCATTAACCTTTTTTGAAACGCATTTTACCTGTTTTATTTTTTAAATTTGCATTTCAAGTACACAATATATACTACACTAAAATATTTATACAGTTGCCTCCATAAATTCAGTTTTTAATGGTAAAGAACACGATTTGATTCCATTATTATTTTATAAATGTAACTTATGTGACTTTGGTTCCTACTCACTGAAATAGACTTGGCTAGACAATGGGATGACAGTTAACCTTGATCTTTACGTAAAAGAGTCAGACTGTTTGATTTGACGACTAGATGTCATGAACAAGTAAAATACCAATAAGTTTCTTGAAATAGTTTTATCTAAGATTAAATTGTTAAAATGGTTATTTTTGTGAGCAAACCCCGTTGTGTTGTTTTATAAGATGTCATTAACCCAGGTACTAAATATTTTATTTAGTTTATCTCGGATAAATTTATCTAATTTTTTTTTCCTCTTTCACAAATCCTTTTAGATTATTTTCACTATTTAATTCACAGAAATATTATATGAGAAATGAATAGTCATAAATATATAAATTAATAATAGTTTTATAGTATACATCCAGAAAATTAGGCAACTGGATTTATAAGAAGGATTTTGGTAGGAAAAGACTTCCAATAAAATATAAACATTTTTCTGTCAACATTAAAAACATTTTATTATACTACTATCAGAAGTACCCCGTGGTATCTGGGTTAGCCACGTAATGCATTGTGCGGTTACCCCTGCCAACGCTTTTTTTTTTCAAGTAAACAGATAAATAATATCTTAATTATATATCTTCCAAGCCAGTTTTTAATTAATTTATAAAGTAAATTAAAAAATTTTAAATTCCAGTTTCTAGGTACACATGTTTGTAAACAGAGGTTACTATTTTTTAAATTCCAGTCCTCAGCGCGTGGTAGATATCACGTGACGCTCATGACAGAATATATCTTCATTTTATTAATATAGGAGATTAGTATTATTTATTTAGAACGTCGTCTTGCTCCCAATTCAGATTATACGCATATTTACTAATTACGATAGTGGCCAAGTGCATTTCCTCATTCTATCGAAACGCAAATTTGGGAAAGATTGATACAATATTTTACATTTTACTCATCCCTACCCCATCATTGCATATTTGAGGATAGCCCGGACGGGTAGTAAGACGTGGAGCGTCATGACTGGTGAGTCCTCTGTATCACCGAGACTACTATACACCCTTCACCCCAAACTCCCTACACAGGACTCCTGAGGCTTACTTTATAAAGCTGTGCCACAAGATAGCCCCTCCCCATTCCCCTCCTCCTAACCTGACAAAGAGCAGTCGGCAGTAACAGCGTCGAATGTTTACACGGAGCTAACACGGCAGCGCACGTCCTCTACTTCCAATAAACTCGGCGCGTGGCGCCACCTGCTAAAACGTCACAACTGGACGATGTACGGGGTGAGCTAAGCGGTCTCTCAATAAGGGGCACGCAGGCCACTGGCTGCACAGGGAGCAAAGGCGTTAAGTTGTTGCCAGTGTAGGCAGAGATTTTTATATTAATCGAGTCTTAATACCTGTTCTAGTTATGGAAATATGTGGTAATAATGCTAATAAATTATGGATTAGGAAGGTTAAATTTAGAGTAAATGTACCTGCATTTGTGTGGAGAGAGAGAGAGAGTGGAAAACCTTTTAGGAAAACCACCGTCAGTACACCCGACCGGGATTCAAGTCCTGACCACACTATAATTAGTAGTCTAGTCTATTGAGATTGCTTTATATTTTTATTTTTTAGTTTATAACTTTTAACACATGGGATACTTTTTTTAGATCCACGTTTTACTACCAGTTTGGGTTATACTCCTATGTATTAATTACACTAGGAGTTTAGGGATTAAGAAGGTTTAATTGAGAAGTGCACCCGCATTTGCGTGGAAGGAGAATGGAATACCATTTAGTAAACCACTCTCAGTGCACCCAACTGGGATCAAACCCCATTCTTACCGTCTTTGGCAGTCTAGTCCAACACGAGATGAGAGCGTTAGACCACGCGGCTACCAAATCGGGTCACATGGGTTACTGATTTGTTAATAAGGTGGATAGGGGTTGGGAGTATAATTTTTAAGTAGGAATTGTAGCAAACTAACGTGGAGGCAGGATTGTAGATCACACAGTCAGACTTGATAAATAACCCCCACTACACCTGGCTGAAGTTCAAACCTCGAAATTTCTGAGAACGTCTGTCCATTCTAGTGAGATAAAAGAGCCTTAAAACGTGTAGCTACTTACGCGGATGAGATTTTCCCTTGTAGATAAATTAATAGCCCCTCAAGTTTTCACAAAAAAAAAAAACACTACATAGCTTTTAAACACCGTTAGAATAAACATAATACTACTTCACATACAAGCTTGTGACGCGGGTTGTATCATCATCAAATACAGGGGGTACTGTTAATAGCTATTAAAACAGCTGGAGCCGTGAGATAGACATAATACTAAATTTTATGCAGGTGTGTAATGCGGGTTGTATCATCATCAAATTTAGGAGATGATAATAATAATTCGCAACTGGTTCATTTTGAATTCTACAGCATCCAGGGAAAACACAACCTAAGGTACCTGTAATATACATTTAATTTATATTTACTATTCAAAACGGAGGGTCTATAATCTTTTATCGCTAAAAGCTGTCACGAATAGCACGGTACCCTTGCTGTCACCTAGATATATAGCGTGTATTTTATTAGAGACAGATATCCGCTATAAAATGACGTATTTTATCGCCACCTCCCACCCCCGGCCCCTCCTCAATCCCAACCTATCCCCATCTCCAGACCATTGTGTGAATGAGCTTCTATCGCATAGTGCTAGAAAACTCTAGACGTTTTCTTAACACATTTCGTTGAAAGGAAAGGCCAATGCACCCTACCAATAAAATAATTAAATGAACGGGTTTCCTGTAGAATATGGGGTGGAAAAAAAACAATAAATGTTCTCGTTCTTAGCTAAGGAGACTAATCCACTTTTATTGAACGTCCAAACACTTATTTACTCACCCCTCTCCCACATACCAAGATCTGTCTCTTTAAAATGGAAGGTTATGTGGTAGC
>CABFWB010004034.1:0-24751 GCA_902151455.1 Timema bartmani
AATCCTGGATAGCTCAGTGGTTAGAGCATTGGCATACTAAGCCAAAAATCCTGGGTTCGACTCCCGTGTCCAGGTGTCATTTTTCAATTTTCAGAATATTCAAAGGTAAATTGAAGATTCAGATTCGTAAAATAGTGGATTCAATAGTGCATTAGTGCAGTCAACCCAACTCTACAATTAATACATAATTCTTATCTTGCCAACGTTTTCATTGTTTAAAGTACTACTCAAAATGTTATAAATGTTTTATGCACAGCTTTTTTTATCACACATTTTAACTCTTTTTTAAAAATAAAATTAGGTAAATTGGCTAAACAAGACAAACATAGAAATGTAATATGTTGTACCCTACTTAAATAAAATGCAAAACACATACTTTTGGGATTCAAAGATAAATATAAAAGGATAAAATATTTGACATTATATTTAAAACAAATATATTCCCAAATGGGGGGGATCACATTGTTAACCAGATGAATGCATTAAATAAATATAAGATATAAGCGTTAAAAAAGTCTAAATCCTTTGAAATTAATTCTCAATATGATACATGGAACAAATTAAAAGACCCCCAGGGAGACCAAGGAATAGATGGGAGGAGCAGATAGATACCAGCAAATTTGCTAATGAGAGGAGAAGAATGAATGAGTGGAATAATGGGGGAAACACAAACAGAAATGGAGGCATGTGACTAAAATTTAGTTACCAAATTTTATTTTTATAACAAAATAAGAATTAACATAATAAAGTTAAGTTCAATGCTTACAATGTGTTCTAAGATTCGGATTTAATACTTTAAATTTGTAGGTTAAGTGAAGATTTGAATCCTTAAAATAGTGGATTCAATGCTTCTCTGATTTTTACTTGAAGTAATATGTTCTTAAGCTTTCAGTTTTGACAATTGGTACATTAATTTGGGTGTAAGTTTTTATTTGAAATAATAGTGGATACTAATTAACTAATGTGTCATAAGTTTTACTTTCAATACAATTAAAAATAATTTTTTCTTAAATTTTGTTATTAATTAGATTTTTTTTTCACCAATTTTTATTTTCCAGAGAGTTTATAATGTTTTATTGGTCAAGTATTGGTTCTAGCGACAGATCAACTGTTCTGGGACTCGCTCTGACAAGTACCAAAGCTCTGTACCATGGACAGATTTTCATTTAGGGTGTGTGCATATGAACTAATTATGCTAATGGGCTAGAGATGATAAAAGTTTAATTTAGAAGAAATGTACCTAAATTTGCGTGGAGGGAGAGTGGAAAACTATTTAGTGGAAACCACCCTCATGACATCCGACCGGAATGTGAACCTCGATCACCTCGTCATCGGGCAGTCCAGTATATTGTGAGGGTGGTGCCTTAGGCCATTCAACCATAGAAGCGGGTCACATATTTATTATTTAAAGATATTAATAAATGGCATTTTGGGGGTTTTGGGAGAGAGTATTATCGACAGATTATAGAGGTGGCTGGAACTTTAATTTTGTAAGACTTCAACATGATATCTGTAGCTTATCATCTGTTCCATTATTTTGTTCACTTGTTAATGCATAATATGTGCTGTTCTGGCAAGTAATTTTAAATAATTTGCTAACTATAGATCACTTAAATATTTTACAACTTATAACTGATCTCAGTAAGCATTCCTAGCTTAGCTAAAAAAAAACTACTGTATGAAAGGTATGGTTGGAAACCCCCCATGCATGTGCAAATAGGATTTTCAGATGTCATTATATTATTATTATTATTATTATTATTATTATTATTATTATTATTATTATTATTATTATTATTAACACCGCGTCTTACTACCCGTTCGGGCTATACGCACTTACTCTAATGTGTAATGGTAGGGTGATTGTGAGATGAAATGGAGGACCTACAGTTTAACGTGGAATCCGAACCACGGTGGAGGCCTGGCATTCCTCACATTCAGCGTCATTATAAAAGCATTAAGTAGTAAATTAAGGACTAACGAACAATATAACTTCTACCTAATATGACCAATTGAAACATGAGTGTTTGAACTTTTATGATTTGTTATTATAATATTGGGTGTAACGCATAATTTATCTGTACATAGTTTATTATTTTATTTATTAACATTTCACTTGCACTAATCACGCTCCAAATTATTTTGTTTCTTTCAACTTTAAAATGAATTAGAGGCAGAAAGAGTGCTTAGCTAACTAAAGTGTGACAATCTTAATTCTTCAGGCAGAGAAAGACTTACGAGTGGCGCAGTCAGAGTTTGACCGGCAAGCAGAGATCACCAAGCTGCTCTTGGAAAGTGTCAGTAGTTCTCATGCCAGCCATTTGCGCTGTCTGCACGAGTTTGTTGAGACACAGGCTGGCTACTATGCACAGTGCCATCAGATCATGCAGGATCTCCAGCGAGATCTCAACAGGTATGGTGTTAGTGGACAATGTTGTGAGGAATTTTTATCTACCTTCCTCTACACTTTAGTTCATAATAATGTTTTACTGGATACCATGTTTTACATGGATACCATGCCTATTAGGACTGTCGAGTTCACTTTTAACATTATTCATCTCGCCTACCAATTTTCTTTGAAGAGATATATACAAAATCAGAAACATTTAATTTTTAGTCAATACCTAATTTATTTGTTAAGAATTTAAATTTAAACTTGAAAACAATCTAAAGGGTATTGAAGAAAATTTCCATTTATGATCAAGCTATAAACTCTTCATGATTATTATCTACAAATAATAAATAAACTTGCACATAAATAAATATTCCAGCCATCAGTAAAATTTTGTAATGGTTTTTTGTCATATTTAAAAAAATTACAATTAATTAAAAACAACATTAACACTAACTGATAACTAAATTGCATTTATTGATTTTATATTCCTATTTCAAAATATAAATAATGCTCTTATCTAATCAAATCTAAGCCTTTGAAAATGTAGGTGTAGTAGAGTTAATGATGCAATGCTAGTTAGTGCAGGGGTGAGTTAGATAAACCTTCATGATTCATATAGCTACATACATACACATTTTGAATGGAGACATGTTGTTTCAAAATATTTAGTTCATGTATGAAAAGGTAACTCGAATTAATGTTAATATATTTACAGTTTTTATAGAAAATAACATTTTTATTCAAAACAAAATATTTCCTCGTTGAATACGTTAAATTTTTTTTTTATCATAAGCATATTGGAATTTGAGCAGAAATGTTTTAAATTAAAAGAAAAAATCCTATTCAACTTATGTGATGCCTATGAAACAAGTACTGTTGAGATTACAATTTGTAGAAAATTAAACTAAACATGTATAATGAAGCAGTATTTAATATATTTTGGCCCAAAATGTTTTTTCTACAAAAAGTGCAAAAATACAGACCTTAACTTGCGTTACTTCTCACTTGAAACAAGTTGGTATATCAATCATAATATATTTAACTGTTAAAACTACAACGGCACATCTACAAATTGTCAAAAATTCAATACTATTGAGGTCTGTTACATGTGGTGTGACAAGTTAATATGTAAACCTATCTTCCTGCTTTATATGTTAGTGCAATGTGAGCAAGTATTCACCTTTGATTGGTAATAAAAGCAATGAACATGAAAAAGTTCTGTGTAGCTTCTTAAACATGGCATAGTACTTTATTGCTATCGATAAGTGAACAAATTTGGCTTTATTTGGGAGGGAAAAACTTATTGCAAATATATACATACTCACTCGTCAGTTAATAAGTGTAGTTGTATCATTAGGGTGCTTCTTCGCTGAGTGTGTAGTTGATGTTGTGGTCACTGTTTCAGCGATGTTAAGCCCACACCCATGTTGCGTCTCAACAGTGAAGAAGTGGACCTCACTACCCCTACCACATCTCCTGCCCTTGAACCCTTCTCATCTGCAGTCCAGTAGCTGACCTTGTTTCCTTATTCATCTCACTTCCTCTGCTTGAGTCTGTTTAGTTCACTCAGTTTGATCAGCCCGTTTTAATCTCCCACCAAAGTATTTTTTTTATGCAAGCTTCAGCATATCTGCCTTTTTGTTGTTATTTTGTTGTTGTACAGAGATAAAATGATTAAATCCTTGTATTTGTGTTAGTTTGAATAGTTAGCTTATCTATTTGGTCTATATTTAAATTAATTAATTTTTCTGTGCATATACAATACCATACAATACTGTAAATATATCTATTTCTAAAATTGAAAAATACTACAAGATTTCAATATCGATACAATTTGTTGTATTTTATCACATTATTGTATTACTCATTTGTTATAAGAAAGTTCTACCATTTTTCATTGATAACATGACAATTTTTCATAAAATTATTTTAATTTGATTTCTTCACCAATCCTTAGTAAAAAAAAGTCAACTTATTAATAGGAATTGTACTCAAAATAGCTAGATTTGAGATTTGAGTGTGTCAAATCAAAACCTTAAGTTGAACTTGTTAGTTCATATTTTGTGTTTCATTTTGTGCTCACTCACCAGATTCGTCTTCACGTTTGTCTTTTTAGGGTTTATGGAGGTGGGGAGAGCTCTTACCAAAAATAGTCGGTTTTTAATTAGAAGAGTTCAAGAAAAACCATTCACTTCACAATTTATAAACAAAATACAGAATTAAGATTTGATTTAAAACATATTAACTACCAAGAGAAACCAACTTATACCCCTTTCTTTTTAAAACTTGTCAATCATCAGATAATACTTTCGTAAAAAAACTTCAGAGCTGAATACTATTGTCTGGTAAGCACTGGGAATTGGCAAAAAAAAAAAAAGTCTGCAAGAGCATGTCAGCACATACCAACACTCACTTCCCCATTGAAGGGGGTCGTCATCATAAATGCCAGTTGGCTGGTAAGTTTGTGAGCAATAACAGAGTTCCAGAACCCAGACAAGCTAATAATAGAACCAATCTTTGCTTAATATTAAAAATTAATACTAAATTTACAACAAATTTGAATACTACAACACTTGATTTACAAAAATGTAAAATATTAAATTAAAAAGTTAAGAGCTTAAAATTAGAGGGATTTAACGCTAATATGGTAAATATGATTGTAACTTTGATAACATCTTGGGCTTTTTAAATTTACAAAATATGAACTCAAACTTACTAATAATTATTATAACACCGAGATGTTACTCTTATGCTAACTACTTGAACACAAAGGCAATTTAAATTATTTTTTTTAGCACTGAGTCTTACTACTTATTTGAGATATATGCTTATTTACTAATGCTTTTTAGGGGTTAGGAAGGTTATATTTAGAGTAAGTGTACCCGCACTTGCGTGGAAAGAGAGAAAGTTGAAAACCATTTTTGGAAAAACCACCCTCAGTACACCTGGTCGAGATTCAAGCCTTGATCTCCTCATTATCGGCAGTCTAGTCTACTGTGAGAGTAGCTCGTTAAACCATTTGGCCATCGAACTGGGTTAAGTATTGTTAAATGTAAATGAAACAGTTGATGATGATGATGATGATATCTTATGCTAAATTAAAAACTAGCTAATATATTCTATTGTTTTTCCGACTCTGTACCTGTGCCTTCAAGTAAACATCATACAGTACATCTTTTTATTTTATTCTCTGACAGAGAGGGAAGTGGTAAAACAAGCAAGTGAGACAGCTATAGTATATTCTAATCGATATCTTACCCAATCTTGGCTTAAACGATACTTGGTAGAAAAACCATCCAACACAAAAATAATGTTGGTCCCAAAGCTTATGTTCTGCATACCAGACATCCCAATTAATACTAAACTTGTGATTGTGCCACTTAGTCACGTCAGTTTGCTGTATAAAACAAATACACACAGAGATGCCACCATTCAATTAAAATCTTGGTACTAACCGGTGGTAGAAAGTACAAACCTACGAATGAAATTTTGGAAGTAATAAGTAATAACCTAAGATATTGGTGTAACCAAACAAAGCAAAAACATGTGTAGAAAAATATTTAACGCATATAGAAAATCTATATGGTTCTAAACTAAGAAAATCATGAGATTTAAATGATTAAAGGTATATAAACCTTAACCATTTATATTGAGACTTTTTTTTTAACATCCATTACTGTTGCCAGCCTGTGCCTGGGTTAGTTTTTTTTATTTGAGCAATATATTTTCTACTATTGGGTTGCTAGGCCTGTCGTGGATTCATATGCCTTATAATCTATATTAAGACTAGGACAGGCCCACCATCCGGTCCTCGGCTGTTAATTATTATTATTATTATTATTATTAGCACCGCGTCTTACTACCCGTTCGGGTTATACGCACTTACGCTAATGTGCAATGGTAGGGTGATTGTGAGATGAAATGGAGGACCTACAGTTTAACGTGGAATCCGAACCACGGTGGAGGCCTGGCACTCCTCACATTCACAAGTTCTAATTAATACACGTCTTGTCAGAGGTGAAGGAAGGGTTTGGCAATCAGATAAATCTGTGCCAGGACCGAGGATTGAACCCCAGACCCTCAGCACAGAAGTCTGACACCTTACCCCTAGACCACCAGGTCACCGCTCGGCTGTTAATTCATCACTGTGAAAGGGTAAACCCACATATCACCACTGATACATTTTTTTAACCATGCCGGGAATCAAACCCGGGACCATTAGCTCATCAAACAGTCGTGCTCTCAACTGAACTGATGGATTTCTAAAGTCCTATTTATGTCATAGAAAAATCCTGTAAAATTATGTAGTCCTATATAGTTTAAAACAAAGAATATTTATAAGCAAATATTTAAAACATAACTATTTCCTAAATTATGCATTATACAGGGTTCTTACGCTTAATGGAAAACCGAGAATTTTAAAATATTTCTTCCAGGCCTGGAAATGTTATGGAATTTCTCATTTTTCTAATCTTTTCCTTGAATTATTCATGTTGTCCTGGAAATTTTATTGTACCCCGCCCCCTCCCCACTTTTTTTTAAATAGGTCAATAAATCAGGAGTATGTCAGTAGATGAAATTTCCAACATATCTGAGCAAATTCTTAAGGTGTCTCAATCCCTTTGATTTTGATTAAAATTTTTATCAAACTACTGACTCATTCATTGTCATTTTTATAAATCTTATATTTGATTTGTAATTTACATAACATAACTATCATACACTATAGGAATAGTGAGAGTTGGGCTATTTAACATGAACTTTCTAAACTGACTGACTATATCTGCACATGACTAATAAACTAACTTATATCTAGAACAGACACAACGTCCAGTCTCCAGTCGTATATCATCACTGTAAAAGGGGAAACTCACATTTCACCAATGATTATTTGCAAGTGAATTTGTTATGTTTTAATTATTTGAATATCTCTTTGCATCATGGAATACATTTAAAAAAAACCGTGTTGTAAGATGCAGATGTAGGGGAGTTGGGAGCCTACATTAAATAAAAGAAAATATGTAATTATGTGAATTTTGCCATGATTACATTATAAATGTCCTGGAGGAATTGTAGAAAATCCTTGGAGAGTCCTTGAAATGTCCTGGAATAAATTTCATTATTTTGTGTAGAAACTATGATTATATATATTTTTAGGAGAAAAAAACTAATCTTGTCTAGTTAGGTTTTTAAAATCAACTGAAACTTGCCCACAACCCTTTTTGGTTCATCTATAAACCGAACACATTTACAAGAGGAGAAATGTAAATAGAATGTGTTCAAAACGTTTTGAGCCTAGGAATGTCAAACTATATAATTACCGGTACCGATCTGGTACAGAAATAATCGTTAATCCAACTTCATTTCGATACCTCGATTCTTAGATCCAAGACCTTGGTAACTCGTTGTTATAGTTACCTTATATGGACCAAACAAGCTCGGTTTTAAAGGCTGGAATTTTATAATGAATTTATTGAAACGAATTTTTACTAATCATATCGCAATAGCTAGAAGCATTAATAGTGACGGCTAATGTTAGTCTCCAAAAATAAACGAGAATATCCTTGAAATCACTAAAATATTCTCTGATCTGTTTTTTACCTCTAAAATCTGTACAAACGGATACAATCAACAGCAGCCCTGAATTAAGGTATTTGATGCCTCAACAAAGATTTTATCTTGTATATGTATCATGTCCTACTACCTGTTTGGGCTATCTACATATTAATACTAACACAGGGTGTCCAGTGACCCGTAAAACAGAAAAAAAGTCAGGGAATTTGCTTCGTCAGGGAAAAGTCAGGAAATTTGTTCAAATTTCTGGAACTTTCACATTTTCACTAAGAAAACATGCAACTTTTATTTACAATAGTAAAAATAACATATTTGTTTCCAACACTAGGAATCTTATTTAAATTCATTTATACCTGTTGAGCATGCTTATCTCTATTCTTAAAGTCAACATGTGATCTTCAAGTTGTCATTCCACCCCTTTACTGCGCATCTTTAGCCAAAGTTGAGTCATGGTTATGCGCATGCGAAAGAATTGAAATGTTTTAGGAAGAAGAAACTAAAAAAGAATGTGTCTCACAACAATTTTGAAATGTATTTGTGTAAGACAATCTTTTAATGTATCAAAATGATCTGACTTAAATCTAAGTTAGATCGCACTACCCAATAGCCCATCTCTTGGAGTTGATACCGTTTAAAACCTGCATAGAGTGACATAATTTTATAATGTGTATTTGTTTAAATATATTTTATGCATCAAATTGTGACCTTAAAAAAAGTTTGAATATATAGTGACTGGAAAAGTTGGAAATTGTCTATGGAAAACCTACATCCTTACTATCACAGGGCGTCCAGCCAAACTATACTTCAAAATTCACCGACTTTTCCAGAAGGTAGAATTTAAAAGGATCTGCGCCCATATTTGAGGGAAGGAAAGTGGAAACTATTTGGAAAAAAATACCCTTTATACACCTATGTAGATATTTATTCTCAACCTACCTTTCCCTGGAAATATAGTCTAGTCAATAACATTGTTAATTTTAATAAATTTAATTTTTACTAGCTAAATATACATACAAAAGTAATCATGAAACACTTTAGCTGTAGTCATTAAACTGCAAATAAAAATTTAGCTTGGCAAAATACACAAGATAGCAAACAAATTTGGCCTAGATGGCATCATTTTTTTCTATGTTGCCCATAAACTCAATGCTATTTTAGTGGTTTGTAAGTATACTCTGCAACCATGATTTCCTTATAACTACACGATAACAGAGAATGAGTCCCATCATTTGAGTACTCGGCTGACCTGGCCAATAAAAATAAAGGGTCAACTTCATATTGCTTCATTTCCATGCTTGCTACCCGCCATTGCTATAGAAGCCACAAAAAACTCATAGCCCCAAAGGAAAGGAAAAAAATTAAAGTTTGACACAATACGAAGAGCAGTCAATGTTAGAGCGCTATCACTGAGAAAAAGTGAGCATCCCCATATTTCAACATCACAAGAACACGGTAATTCTTAGTTTCTTGAAATTGTATTTACACTGGGTTTTATTTCATCACTGGATACATTTATTAAAAACAGAATTAATATAAACATTGCGCATCTGGGCTACACCAGTGGTAGTCCTGTAGTGAAATGATTAGCCACTATCAATGTACCGTTGGCTAGGGGACACCCGAATGTACTAATCGTACATCTTTTCCGTGGAGGCTTTTTCTATGTACTGATGGAATGAGATGATAGTGATAGTGAGTATGAGTGTGTGGAATCAGTGGAAACACTTAAACCTAACTTAGGCCTAATAAACCAAAACCTGGTGACCGTTGGGGTAGTTTCCCTTTTGGGAAAAATACCCAATGTACCAGCTAGGAATGGAACCCAAGACCCCCTAGTCTCGTAGCCAGGTGCACTGATTACTACGCCACCGGACCATTTAGAATATAATTAATCGTCGCTTATTATTAATATAATCAATTAATCATCATTCAAGGTTGAGCCTGGAAGCCCCAAGTCCCTGTCCATCATAATATTATATACATCACACAAGTGTCAAAATAACTATGCCATTGTAGAATTAGGTTGTTGCATTTATAAAAAAAAACATACATAGTCAAATTATTATAGCTTAATTCCTCACTTCCTCATTACAGGGTGTGGAAAACCCAATATTTCCGTATAAATTTAATGTTTAAAACTCACTCTTACCATCTGTAATATAATGTTTTAAATCTAATTTCAAGTAAGTGATTGTAGATGGTTTCTTAAAGTGTCACTAGTATAGTTGTGCAGATGATTAATGTGAACCAGTATCAGAACCTCATTGTTAACCATGTTAGTTCAATTAGGGCTTTATAAATATAAATAGTAAAATATCTTATTTAAAAAAAATATAAATGTAGCGTATAAACTGAACTTTAGACCAACGTGTATATATTTTGTACATATTTGTGTTGAATCATATTTGCTTTGTTAGCTGTTACATCACATGCTACCAAGTCAGTCCTCAAGACTAAGTGCCATTTTTATAGTCAGTTTGAGTGCGGCACTATTATAAATGTAAGATGACACCTTCCTAGACCAGAATGGAATGTATCAGTGTCATATGCGAAACTGGTATATTCCGTTCGAGTTTATGTAGATGTCATCTTGTATTTAGTATAGCACTGCACTCAAGGTGGACTTAATCTGACTATGACATTAGTCCTAGGTCTATGTCCTAAGACTAACACATTCAGTGAATAATTCTATTTTCTGTGACTGTTTTTCACTGTTCAACCTGGTAGCACACTAATGCATTATGGAAGGCTATGACTGTGTATTAGGGGATTTATTATATAGGCCCTTTTCAAGCATTGTTTTTTGTTTCTAAGGAGACATTTAGAAATAAATGATCAGCCCCGTTCTTGAAATATGAGTACATTTAAGTAAGTACTGTTATATAAATTAATTTTGACTAGGCCGATATAGAAAATATGTTTCGGTTTATTGTTTGTTGGCCCTTCCTTCTATTTTTTTTTTTTAAATATTTAATCCNTTTTTTAATATTTAATCCTTAACCGTCACATATTTCTTTTTAGCCAATGACCAATTTGAACAATGTTTATTCTAAAAAATTTCCACATTCCTCCCAGCAGTGGGGCAGCAATGGATACTTAAGGTTGTTTACCGTATTTTCTAATTGCCTATCAACAATTTTGCAGTCGCCCAACTATTCAACATGTCTTTTAAAACAACTTTTAGAGGTATTTAATTAATAAAATAATTGGGAGAAGGCCCTTGGGCATACCACCAACAGTAAAAGTCAAAGTGCCCCGATTAATTACAATTACTAGGGCATCTGGCTAGCATTATTTATATAGATATATATAAAGATTAGCAGAATGTTATAGAAGCTATGAACAAATCTCAAGCATAGCTTGTTAGAGTACACGTGAACAATGGTAGAAGATGTAGGTGTGGGGTATCTTAATTAGCTATGACTTGGGGAATCCAAAGTTTAATCCCCAATTGAATTCATGAAGTGTAGTTTTTTCTTCATGGCATGGGTACCAATTTTTCATATGAATGCAGATGCATTTTCTTGTGACATTGTAGTCACACCACAGTCTTCATCCATTCCCCTCCACTTGGGTTACAGGTGTGCTCTCTGCGCTTGGTGGATGTGTAGAACAAGTCTTTCATGGTTAGCTGGTGAGCCATATCATCTCACAAACTGGTGGTTTGATCACAGGAGAGAAGGTTGGGTTGAGGAACAGGAGCACATTTTAGGGTATGGTCGGGCACCCTAGTTGTGATAGATGTTATAAAGTTATCGATCAAGTGTCATCCCAGTCCACCCATATTTAGTCGTTTGGCACACCTCACCAAACAATAGGCTACCCGCCTCGGTGGCGTAGTTGGCTAACGCGCTAGTCGTGTTGAGCTCGACTGCTGAAGACGGGGAGATCGAGGTTCGAATCTGAACTGGGTGAATTGGGGGTGGTTTTTCCTAAATGGTTTTCCACTCTCTCTCTCTCTCTCTCTCTCTCTCTCTCCACGCAAATGCGGGTTCACTTCCTTTAAATTCAACCTTCCCAATTCCTAATCCATTAGCGTAATTAGTACTTAAGCGTATAACTCGAACGGGTAGTAAGACGCGGTTCTAAATAATAATAATAATAATAATAGGCTCTCCACACAAAAGTCAAATGGCAGAGCAGTGACCTAAAGGTAACATTTAGGAGGACAACCTCACCATGGAAGTTAAGAGAGCATGAGCTAAAACCAGGCAAAGGAGGGTTAATTCCTTAAGAATTGACTCTTTTTCCTGTTTTCTTTTACTAGATAGTGAACGATACACCAGTATTGCCAATTGGAAACATCATTAAAAATATTATTTTAGAAACAAAAATATGTTTAAGGATTCGAGAGATTCTCAGATTTTAGGGTCCCATCTCTAATTAAAACACTTTATTTATGCAAACAATCTAGAAAAAACACAGGCAGGTTACATTTGAAAAGGCAAGTTTATGATCCGACTTCATTCAAGAGTAAATCTTATGTTTAAACAGGCAAACTATAGGATTCAATTAACTTCAACCTTTAGTCACTATCCAACAAGTGTTTGATTCTAAAGAAAGGGCTCAAGGTGGGTTGGAAGGGGATACGAGAAAAGGCCATTGTTTTTTTAATTGCCATGGAAAAAGATTTTTTTTGGCAAAAATAAATAAAATATTACTCCAGTACAAACATAAAGTTTAATTTTATTCACATGTTGATATCAGCAGTTCCTGAATATCTGTCATGAGCTGGCATTATCTTACAAACTTTCTAAATTAAGAGAAAATTTTCATTAAATTCCAGAACACTCAAATATTCAAGAAACGTGAAGAAAATTAAATTCTATGTTTGTACTAGAGCATTAAAATATTTATTTTGGCCAAAAAATGTTTTCCCATAAAAACTGCAAAAACACTGACTTTTTCTTCCATCCCCGTCCATTCCGCCATAATCTTCCATAAATACTAGTGTCTTTTTTTAAACACAAACTTTTGAGCCTACTTTTGCTCTACTAGTTTCCTTTCAATGTGTTTTGAGTGATTTGTCACTTTTTCTTTTGAATTAAAAAGAAATTTAACTAAGTTGTGCTCTTATATGTTATTTATTCTTTTTTTGGGTGTTAATTAGTCCTTTATTAGTTAAATATGAGAGCCTCAATTTTGTTGTGAATTTTTACTAGCCATTAACTTATACATACAGAATATTTGCACCTTTACAGAATAAATATTTTTCATAAAGATGTTAAATTTTTGTGTAATAAAAGTTAAGATTATCAAAAACTATTTTGTGTTACATTAACAGCATCTTGATTAGTAACAGTTCAATTATAGAAATGATTCTGGAAAAATTACTGATTTCTTATAAGAAGGGCCAGAATTTGAATAATTCATATGTTGATCTCACAATTGCCTATTTCATCAATCAACATACATGACATGACCAAGCGACCTAGATCAACTTTATCAGAAAATTTCAGGGGGGACCTTTTGAATAAACCAATAAACACTACTGTGAAGTTGGCTTAGTCATGCAATAAGAATGTCTACTTCATAGACTTTGAACTGATGTTTTAAAATTACATCAACTCCATAGATAATAACAGCAGTACTTTGTCAGAATAAATATACACCACTAAATGTTTATGTTAAAAGAAAGAAATAGACATTTAAATGTAAATCTGTACTGTAATTTTAAAATAAACTTGAAAACTTGATTTTATTTTTTTACACTAATATTTTGTTCCTAAATAATTAACTATTTTAAAATCCTTAAAAATCTTTGTTTTGCTAAAAATTAATTGATAATAATTCTATTTAGCTAAAAACTTTGACGTCAGCCTGCATTCAAGCTATATCAATCGAGCGGCTGACGCATGTTGGTAAAGATTGTGCCAACATTTGCTGATAGAGGGTGTCATGTGATCAGCACAAACAACAAACCCCCCCCTGCCGTTAATATCAGTTTTCTAGACTGGAGCCACTATTAATTTATTCAAGTAGCTCCTCCATTGTCCTAACGAGGCTGAGTTGACCCCATTCCAGAAAAATCACACAGACAATTCTGGTAGTGCCAGGGAATCAAACCCGGTAACTCTAAATCTGTAGCCAGAAACTCTGACCACTAGGCCACAAATGTCATAGTTAGTTTAGTCAATACACATTTTGTATTTAAGTGAGTTTCACTATTTTTGATATATAGTCTTGAAAATAATAATTTTTACAGAAGATTTAATAAATCTGTCTGGTTTTTTCACTATATTATGAAATTTTGACTGTTATCAATGTTAATAATTGGTGAAATCATATTGCTAAAACTGTAAGAACAAATTACATAGGTGGCAATATAATATTTCTGGTTGTTTATAATATTTAATTTTGCCCTGCTTTATTAGTTTGCTGATGTGTTTTATTTATTTTGTTGGCTGTCTCAGCCTAACCCTTATGACGGCTGGCGCGGCTCCTTTCCACAGCCCTTTAGTTCCTCAGTTGCCTGAAAGTGCCGTGGTTACCGAGCCCGGACAAATGAGGGCAAGAGCTCTTTACGACTATGATGCCAAAGATTCCTCGGAGCTAAGTCTTATGGCTGATGAGGTGATTAAAAACACACTCTTTTCTTGAGCTCATTTGATTTCATTCCTTCACATGCCTTAAGCTCTAAGTCAGCGGTTCCCAACGTGGGCTACGCGAACCCCCAAGGGTACCGTGTCAGAACTTTTGGGGGTACGCGAAAATATTTGAATAATGTTGGGAAAAGCTACATATGCCAGCAGTGTGAGACAAAAGATCAGTCAAAAGCTGGGAAATTAACTTAACACGATGGTGAGGGGTGGTGCGGATTTTCTTCTGTATTTGATCTTGAAAAAATTATTTAAATTTCAAACATAAAATAGTTTTTATAATTTTTAACAAATTAATTAATCAAGTGAATGTAAAATATATACACTATTTATTCACCATATTATTTACATTGTTTTTTAAATCTCATTACTAGCCCATTTATTTTCAGTTTCAACAAATAAATCTGAAATAACCACTACTGTGTTAACTAAACATCTTGCTGATATAAAGGGCACAATTTATGGGAATGAGCTGCCAAGTGAAAAAATGTTGGGAAACGCTGCTCTAAGGGATTAAACTATATAATCCTGTGTGAATTCAAGGTTTCATTTTTGAATAAAATTGCAATCTTTTCTTATTAACTCTAATTCTGAATGAAAAAGATAATTGAATATAAAATACTGTCAATTTTTAAAATACAATCTAAACACATTATTTATATGATTCTGTTATGTCAATTTTAAACCAAATTGTGTTTTGAAAAATAAATTTAAGTAACTTACAAATTGATTCTTATATTCTGAAAAATACTATCCAATTACTTTGTCCAAATTAACTTAAGAGAAAAATTGAACAAAATAAAAATATACCTCACTAGGCTTTAAAAAAAATCTGGTATTGAGTATTTAGTTTAATAGGCTTAGGCTCAATTTTGAAATTATGAAGCTTTGCACAGGCTTATCTAACCTAATGTAGCAACTATGAGATTTAATTTTAAGGAATTGCACCATCATTCCTTTAAAGAAATGATGGTAAAGCAAACTGTGATAAAACAAATCTGGTGCAGCTATTGAGTATCAAACTCTGAACCCCACAGTTAGTCATGCCAACTGATTGCTCATCTCTTCCTTTTTGATAGTCAGGTATTTTTAATACACTACAATAAAGGGATATTTAAGTGCTTTAACGCAGACATCATAATTTCCTTCCATTTGTGCTCATGGTGATGGTGTTAAATTTATTTTTCGTAGTATTAACAATCAAGTTTTTCCAGAACCAAACAGTCCACAGAGATTGCTATGGTCTCACATTATGAGCTAGCAAGGTCGACATACATATTACATGTAAATTAAATTGTCAAAGTTTGTATTTGCTGAATTTTCCCGAAGTTGTCAAAATGGGATTAAAACATCACCTTACCTATTGATAGATGGTTAGATGTTTAAGTTTGAAAGTATTATTTAAAATCTCTACAAATATTTTATGAATTTTATTGTGTAATATTCATTTCAACTTTTTATATTATTAAAATGAATTATAACACCATACAAAAATGCCTTGTAAATTCTACAGATGAAATTTTGACTACTCTCACAAAATGTGAAAGTATTTGCCAACAATGTTATTTAATAAAGGAATGTCTACAAATTATTTTGTTGCAATACTTGATACAAATTTTGGTTACCTATGTTAAGTCTCTTTACTGACTATAGAACATATTTTAAAAAATGTCATCAATCAACACAAAGCTAATTGAAGAACAGCCTATACTTTTAGTTGTTTTTTTATCCGAAAATGTTCATTGAGACCAACGTTTCTTTGCTCGTCTTTGATTCTTGGAAGCAACATAAGTTAGGTATATTTTGAGAGGCAATCAATACTTAACAAAGTCCATTATTTTTATTTCAAAGAAATATTTTTTTTAGCACCACATCTTACCACCCATTGTTTTATATGCTTAAGTACTAATTACGCTAATGACCTAGGAATGAGGAAGGCTGAATTTACAGGAAGTGTATGTTTGGAGAGAGTGGAAAACGATTTAGAGAATACCACCCTCAGTATGCCTGACTGGGATCAAACCCCTATCTCCCCATCATCAGCAGTCTAATCTACTGCAAGATTAGGGCCTTAAACCATGCGGCCACCGAAGCGGGTTTCAAAGAAATTAATCAACTTGGCCTACTAATAATTGACCCATACCTGGACGCTAACCCACCAAATTCTCAATCCACCACTAATTAAATTCATCCTGAAAAGATATTGCTTGAATTTCCAAACTAGTTATTTTTTAATATGAGTGTTAAATGATGGGAACAGTCATTGCCCCCATTATTTGCTAACCTGTGTACAGGCGTGATCAGAGTGTTACCATCTCTACGTTAAAAGTGAGTGCCTCAGGTTAAAATTGGAAAGATTCAGAAGCTGTCAGGTACACTCTGAGACTAATGAAAATAAAACCTTATTGGTATCCATTAAGGAAAACATTACTTCACTTCTTTGTTGACGAGTGCAAAGGAGCTGAAGGAAGTAAGAGAGAATCGATAAAATGTGGCACTGATGTGGGCTTCAGACAAAAATAGAGAGTGGAGTAATACGATATACTATTCCTGTAAGACAGAATGTAAATTCAACCTCCTAAAGCCTGTGCAGCAAATTACCACAGCTTCCTAGTTAAATTCTACTGTTTTTTTTCCTAAAAATATTGCCTTGTATTACATTTTTATTAACTTTCTCAATGAAATGATTGTGTGTGTTTAATTTTCTAATAAAATAGAAATGAATATTTGCTAGAGATTCTTGCCGCTCACAAACATAATCAAAATATATGTTGGAAAAATCATACCTGGACAAGGGAATTGAACCGGTTCAGCCAAATGCTCTAGGTTTGATTTGTTTATGTAAATGGTATTTTTCAACAAATGAACTGAGCACTATTTAAACTCGCAATAGTGGTCATTTGGTCTAAGATGTCAGACTTAAAATACACTGGATTACCAGTTATAGGAAGGTCAAGGTTTGAATCTTGACCGCGTGAACTTATAATGGTTTTCCACCTTTGAATTATCATTGGCTTTTTCCATGTCTTAATATTAACACAGTTACGTTTCCTATAACTTTGCTATTCAACACTATCCCAGAGATAGACCATTAAATACACTTTGTGTAAAACATATACATAAAAAATAACACTATGTATTAATATTGCATAGTAAAAATAATTTTCACTATTCCTATTTGCCACTTTAAAATATTTGTTTTACAATTATTTTTTTTTAGATTCTTATTCATCAAAATGTTTCATGTGCCAAGACTTGCTATTTTAATGCTGAAATAGCCAAAATTAAAATAATTACACTACACATTAGTTTTTTCTCAAGATGAGTGGTATTTTTAAGTTGGCTGGATTATAGTGGGACCACTTTTTGCGACCAACATTGTACACTCACTACCTTTCAGAATTAACGACGGGTCAGTATTTTGTCTGAAAAAAATACTTGATAGTGTTTGAATTTTATCTCTGTAAAAACAGTGTTTTAAGATGGTTTGAATAAAAATAGTCTTACAACACATCAAACTAACATATAAGTGGCTATACAATAAACGAATTATTAAAATTATCACCTAATTTGAAAGTTTGCATGTTTGAATATAATTATTGATTGATTATATAACGTGTGTTTAACCCGAACAGGTAGTAAGATGCGGTGCTAATGATGATTATATAACTTCTTGAAAGAAAAAAAATAGCCATGATAATTAATGTCATCACACTGTTACTGATGCCAATGGCCTTTACTACTAATTAAAATCTTATCAGTTGCAAACCTTTGGTATGTAAGAAAATACTAGATAGGAACTGTTAAATTTAGTATATGTTGCATTTTTCAATTAAATTTTAAATTGTTAGACAAGCAAAATGTTCATCCCTGCTATAAAGAGCTGCTTGACCACTTGAGGTTAGTTTATTTGAAAGACACTTAATTTAAAAATAATGAAACTAGGGCATGTATCTCTTTAATTGATTAATCAATTACGGTTAGATCAAGGCATAATTGTTTACTATTATATGATCTTCTAAGAAGTTGTAGTTTTAGAAGTTCGATAGTTTCATGTGCTTAATTCAGAAGCTCCCAAACTTTCTTGGTGTACGTCTCAGTTTCAGTAATATTTTTATTGCGCCCCTAGGCTAAAATGAATGGATATACAACACTTTGTTTATTAAGTATTTATGTACTGACAACTTAGTACCGGTAGCTGTTTGAAAACATAATACATGTAAACTGAAAGAAAAACGTAGTTTTATTTAATTTTTAAATAGCCACAATTACTAATTAATTAAAATATCCTGTGGTGGTCAGTTTGTGAACTGCTGGCTTAAACAAAGCTTTACTATTTTTCTTATCTTACAAAAATAATCATCATCACAGGACGTTTCCACCTTTGCAGGTCATCTGCCACAATCTCTTCCATTCCTGTCAAACTCTCCAAGCTTCTCCTTCTGCCACAATCTCTTCCATTCCTGTCATACTCTCCAAGCTTCTCCTTCTGCCACAATCTCTTCCATTCCACTCCTTTAACATCGATGTCCTTCACTGATTGCTCCATCCATCTTATGTGTGGTCTACCAATAGGTTCTACCTTTATCCTTACTTTGTAGATCTTTCTTAGGCATTTTGTTCTTCTCCGTTCTCATAACATGCCCTAACCACTGCAACCTTTTCCTCTTCAACGTCTCTTCCAATGGTATAAACTTTAAGCTATCCCTAATATTGTTGTTCCTTATTCTAGCTCTCCTTGTAAAATGTTCAACCCTGCCTAGGTACTCGCGTGGTTCAAGGCACTATTCTTGCAATAGTCTAGACTGCTGATAACGGGGAGATAAGGTTCGAATCTCAGTCATGTGGTTTTTCACTTGCCCTCGACACTAATATGGGTACACTTCCTATAAATATAACCTTCCTCGCCCCTAAAACCATTAGTATAATTAATACTTAAGCATATGATCTGAACGAGTAATAAGTAAGACATGGTGCTAAAAAAATTCATTACGCCTCAGAAACTTATCTCCACAATCTGCAATCTATTTAAATGTCTCCTTGTCCCTCTCCAGGTTTCATAATCATACTTCAATATGCAAGACGTGGTTAAATGTTGTAAACGAATGTGGGAAAAATATAAATATTAAGGGTTTTAATAATAAAATAGCATGTATGTCTCTGTGCATGGATGTTGTTGAAGCGAAGGGAGTAAGGGAAGTGTGACGAAAGTGAGTGAGGATGGATTAAGTATGGAGTTATTTTTTTGAGCTATATGCACAGTTTCTTGCCTATCCCATAAGGGATATATATATATATATATAAAGCTATATGCACAGTTTCTTGCCTATCCCATAAGGGAATGGTGTGATTAAATATGTATACATATATATATATATATATATATATATCAATATTGGTTGATAATACGCCTCTATAACAAAGTATTGGCCTCTTTTCCTATATTCCATCGAGAGGCATACTTAGGAGTTGGCAAAACCGACCCCTGCCGGCGACGCAGGCCTAAGGGTGGATGGAGTGTGGGGGTGAAAAAGTCACCCCAGAAATGTTTCCAGTTGTCTGTGTAAGGCTGTGAGCTTAGACGGGAGTTGAGCGGTAGGAGAAATGGCAAGGCGGTATGAAGGTAGACTGCTAGAGAGCATGGAGTGTATGACATATATATATGTGTGGTGACACATTATTAGTGGCAGCAAGTTCAAATGCGGGGGAAGCTTCTCATCCTTCTCACACCGTGGCACAAAATTGTGGAAATTCTTAGCCCTTTATTCGCGCCTCGCCCTCACTTAGGACGCTTCAAGTACGTGGAATTTAATTTCTAGATCTCACACCATGGTATAAAAACACCGCTCAAACATCAATTTATAAGTTACTCTTCAATCGATCATTCATGCAGTGTGTACGTTCATATCTACTGCCAGTTCAGTGTACACTGTTGTGCAGTTTATACAATGTAATATAACAGGAAGGAACATGGGACCCTAAAAACCATCTGGAAGGGTTAGCGATTGTTTACAACCAAACAAAAAGGAAAAAAAGTTCCTTTAAAAGGAATAAAAAAAAATGCAAGTGGTCGTAATATGGATCATGACGAAGCTGATCAACCTCATTCATCAGAAATAAAAGCAGACAACTGTTAGAGCCATGAAGTGGATGATAATTTTTTAACATAATCTAAAGGCCAAAGATTTTGCTCTGGCTTCTTCATCTAGATCTCCAGAGACAAGTATCTGTGATCCAGTTACAGGTGTGACTGTTATTGTCATGGCTGACGAGAAACACTATTCAAATGAATAAAACTGCAATTGCAACCAAATAAAACTAAAAGGAATTTTGTCTATGAAGATCCTTCAAAATGACTGGGAATTCCCTAAATCACTGATAGTGTTCATTTTGTACACAACTGCCTACTCATGGTCCTGAAAATGTTGATATTTAAATTTTCAACCGAATGTGATGGAAGACATCTTGGCGCCAAATGTTTTTCAAGATTCTAAAAAATAGGGAATGTGTGAAAATGCAATGGATTATTTATAGCCTATCTATAGAGGCTCTTTTTTGTTTCCCCTGTTTAATATTTTGCAAGAGACAAAAACTCTAACCTTTTTTTTGACTTACACAAAGGTTTTCAGGATTGGAACACGCTTAAATCTCTTTATCAAAATTCATGGAGATTCATGTAATCACTCAGATAACTACATTATGTGGAAAGGCTTTGAAAGGAGATTAATAAATGTTATAACTTTGGATGCGAAAATACCAAACAACCTTAAAAAAAAGAGACTGAGAAATGGTGAAACATTCTAAAGGTTGTGGTTGATGTTATGTTTTTTGTGCTCAAAACAACTGGGTACTTGATGGAGACAACAAGAGGAAAATTCTAGGGGAGCTTGGATGCGGTGTGTTCACAACTGAATCAACAGTAATTGTCTCATTTTAGCAGTAATTTTTATACAAATATAGTGGATACTGTGGAAGGGATGGAGGACAGGGGGCGCCTATACATCTCCTTGCCAAGGGCGCAAGGGATCCTAGGTACACCTCTGGTTCCATCGCCAAATTATATCCTTAACCCTGTGATAGAATTGCCCACTCTTGCATATCCTTTGTCCTATTTCCTTATGAATCTTGTCGTTTGTTGTAATCTTACTTCCTAGCTAACATAAGTATTCCATCCTTTCAAGTTCCTTGCCATTAATTGTCACTTCCTTTGTTGAGTTTGAGTTTCTAGCCACCTTCATTGTCTAGCTCTTTTCCATGTTGCCCAATCCGCATATTGCCATTGCTCTTACCCATTTAGCTAGTTCTCTCTCCAAGTTGTCTTCAGTTTCCTCCCATGTCATGAGACTGTCTATTTATGTCATCATATTTAGTTCCCCTGGGCGTCATTGACCCTGCACTTTAACAATCATCTCATCCATTACAATGTTAGATAGAATTGGTAAGTAAAACTCTTCCCTGTTTCACTTCCCTTTTTGTTTGAAACCAGTTAGTGTTTATCTTCTATTCTTACACAATTTTCACGCTTATCATAGATGTACCTATTTGTTCCACAATCCCTTCCTTCACTCCTCTTTTTCTTAAATCCAACCATATACTTTCTCTCAATACCTTGTCATAAACCTGTTTTATGTCAATGAAGGCTATAATGGTATCTTTACCATATTCCCATCCTTACTCACTGAACTGTCTTAGCACAAAGGTTGCGTCAACTGTAGATCTTTCATGTCAAAATATGCATTGTTCTTTCCTTGCTGTTTCTTCGATTTTTTGCTTATCTTTTTGTAGAAGTAGTTTTTCATATATTTTCAGGCATTGTCACAGAAATGTAATCTTATAAAAATATTTATTAAAATTGATAATTAAATAATTTGAGGTAATGAAGGACTGGAATTAATATGAAATTGTGATAAGGTGGTAGAGTCTGAATTTTAAGTGGAAAACATTGCTAGAGAAATATTTAAATGATCTTAGCTTGGTGGCTCTAGAGTCTAGAGACTTAAAACTTTACTTTTTTTTAGGCTGAGAAGTTGATAGATGAAAAATATTGAGAATAAATTACTATGCTGGTTTTAGCTAGAGTAAAAATATAAGTAAATAAATGTTTACAATAATTATTGGTACCATTGTGTCATTAAGTTGTGTCTTATTGTCTGTCTGGACTATACCCATCCAGTTATGTTAATGGGAGGAAATGAAGAAAGGAGGATTGAGAGGATGGATACCCACACTGACTTGGAGGGAGAGGGAGAATTTTTTTAGAAAGCTTGACCGACCATGGACAGGGGGAAATGGTTATGGTTATCTTAGATTAAAAGTAAGAGGTTTGTCGATTTTAATTCCATTGCTGTCTAATAGCAGTGAAGACTTCCTCATTTTCATTTTTCATTTAATTTACTCACTTTCTGAATTGACTGATTATATCAGCACACAAATAATAATAATAATAATAATAATGATATTTAGCACCGCGTCTTACTACCCGTTCGGGTTATTTGCTTAAGTACTAATTACGCTAATGGATTAGGAATTGGGAGGGTTGAATTTAGAGGAAGTGAACTCGCATTTGTGTGGAGGGAGAGTGGAAAACCATTTAGGAAAAACCACCCCCAGTTCACCCGACCGAGATTCGAACCTTGATCTCCCCGTCCTCGGCGGTCGAGCTCAACACGACTAGCGCGTTAGCCAACTACGCCACCGAGGTGGGTGCACGAATTATACATTAATTTAAATCTAGAACGGATATTAACTTAAATTTAGAACGGATATTAACTTAAATCTAGAACAGACACAACACCCAGCAACCGGCAAGAAAATGCTGTGAAAGGGGAAACCCACATTTCACCAATGATACATTTTTCGGTCATGCCAGGAATCGAACCTAGGACCTTCAGCTTAGTACACAAACACACTACCCACTGAGTTAAGATGTACTCACAATCTTTATTATATTTTCATCACTATATAATGGAAATTGGTCCAAATTGATTATTTTATGTATGTGTAAATCAGTGTTCAAAGATTTATTTGATAAATGCTATATTGTTTGCATAGGTAATTATTGTTCATGAGATCTCTCAGACTGAAATGGACTACCTTGTCGGCGAACGAGGAAACCAAAAAGGCAAAGTTCCCAAAGCTTTTCTTGAGCTGCTCAGCTACTGAAGCGCCATGTGACCAATACAGAGGTTTAACCAACGAGTATAACAATTTTAAATCTTGGAAAAAAGATTCTAATTTTAGTTATACTTCATGTAAACAACAAATAAGTGAACATTTACTGAAAGTGTTTTTTAAATCCTAGGCTAGTGGTAATATTGCCATATTTGTTGAAAGAATATTATGATATTTATTTTCAAAGTGTATCTGATTATGTAAATTATATGAATATTTCTTATTTTATGGATTTAATCAACTTAATGTTTGAAATTTTGTAATAATGGGGGGTGTATTTATTCACTTATCTTCTCACTATTGCCTAAGTGTTTTAATCTTTTTTAAAACTTATGTAACAATGCAAGTCTGTTTAAAACATGTATCAATTAGTTACTTAAAACAAGATACCTAGTCTCTTCTAGATAGCCTATGTTATGATTTTACTTAATTTGAACTTAACTCTTACTCATTCATGGCACATAAGCTTTTAAAAATATATAGTATTGATTTCAATTATATACCAATTTTGGCCTTTATTTACTTCAATATGGTACACTTTTAAATACCATGATTTTTTTTCAATTGTGATTTTTGCAGGATTATGATTATTTTTTAGTACAAACATGGCCTTAATTATCACATGTTATTCCATTACACATTCCAACAATAATTGTTATTATTAATGTTGGCCGGTTTCATTAGATCTATGTTCTTCCACTTTTTTATTTGTACATCCTAAATGTCAAATAGCAATAACTAATATACTTGTAACCATTGTCATGTGTAGGATTAGGGCACAGGCAAGGAAAGAACAGATCCACAGCTACAAGGTTAAACGTGTTGCACTCCTTTTCGAGGCTTTACTCCTTCAACTTTGGGATCGCTAGTTGCGATCGCCAGTGACTACAGCGCAATCAAGTGAGCATTTTTTAAACGACTCACTTTAAACTCGAATGTACTAGAAGGCAGATACAAAATATGAGCTGCTCGAGTTAACCTGTCAGCTGGCGGTCACTGAGCAAGCTTCAGG
>CABFWB010004034.1:24828-66676 GCA_902151455.1 Timema bartmani
CGCTAAGTACCCTAATCCTGGCACACAAATAAGATTACTCTGACTGTATATTACAAAGAAAACTTGAAACACAATGGACTTTTTTTTTAACTAAGGGACTGGTTGTCAACTGCAATTATTTGTTAAGGAGCACTGAGAAGAAGTGCAGACGTTTAGAAATACCAATTTATTTAAGAAGCTTTTTAATATCGTTTTCACCAAAATGATAGTGAAAGTTCTGACCAGTTAAATAGTTTAGATTTTAGTCATAAAGTGTTTTTTTAAATGTGTGATATCTTATATAGAACCGTATAAAACAATCCCACACATTTTGACCCTATCAAAACATGACTATTTGATAGAGGATGTCTAGGTATCATACTGCGTGGCTACTAATGCAGGTCTATAATATCTTTTTGATGCTATGTATTTAAAATCATTATTGTATACTTGAAATAATTTAAAAACTGGTATTTTCCGGGTGTACAATATTTGGGTATAGTTAAGAGTATTTTTTTCATATACTTTGTACTGTCAACAATTTTACTCGCTTGATATTTAATTTTACATACAGACAAGGGAAGGTGTTGGACAAGTGTAATTGGACAAAACATTATAAGCTTTTTGTTGTGTAATCCTAAAGCGTGTTTAGGCAGATAAGCTTCATTTTCAGATTTTATTTTATTATAAACTGATTTAAAACTGATTTGTTAACTCTCATTGGACATTAGTATAAAATAATAATGCTAATGGGCTAGGATTTGAGAAGGTTGGATATAGAGGATGTGAACCCGCATTTGCGTAGAGTGAGAGTGGAAAACCATTTAGGGAACCCAATTCAACCAGGCAAGATTCGAACCTCGGTCTCCCTGTCCTTGGCAGTCTAGCTCAACACTAAACTAGTGTGTTAGCTAACTATGCCACTGAGGCGGGTATTAGTATAAAATAATGTTGAATATAATCATTCCAGTGTTTAAAATAAGGGAGTATTGCCGATACCAAATATATACTTAAGTAACTCTTTTCATTGTATTTTATATGCATTTAACTTTTTTTGTTGTCTATCAAATAGCATATCACTAGTATATTTGGTTTGTATTAATTTGACAACAAAATGTAAAAATAAATGCAACCTTTACAACATAAGTATTTAATTTTAATTACTGATATATTTTTTGCGCCGTGTCTTACTTCTCTTTACGGCTATCCGCGTATTTACTCCAATGGATAAGGAATGAGGAAGGTAAAATGTTTGGAAAATGTGCCCATATTTGCATTGAAGGAGAATTATAAGCATATTAGGGGAAAAAAACACTCTCAGTACACCCGATCGGGATTCGAACACTGATATCCCAGTCCCAGATATGCAGTCCAGTCTAACAAAGAAGTGAATCCTAAAGAATTGTGACCGCAGAAGCTGGTCACAAAATATTTAATAATTCATTTACAAGTGCATTTCCAAGACCGCATGCCACTTACGTTTAAACTATAGAAGCTCTGGCATTGTATATTTGGGTCCAACCATCTCAATTGTTTAAAAAGTTTTGGTCAATGAAAGGGGGTGAGGCGGGGGAAAGGATTACCGCTACCTGGACTATTGTACTCAAAGAGACGGCAGCTCTTAGCTCTCAGCTTGTCTTTCTCACGAGGAACATTTTGCAAGTGAGTTGTTTTAAAAAATTGTCACTTGGAAGCGCTATTATCACTGGATATTTTAAGTTCTACCTGACTCGAGGGGTGCAGCAAATCTCCCGTAAGGCTGTGTATCTGTTATTTCCTTGTCTGTGGGCTAGGGCTAGCAGTCAAAAGATAATTGATACAAATATTGCAGGTTTCTTTTTGCTTATAGTATTTTTGAATGTCAGGAATTTCGTTATGATGAAATAATGGTTAATTTTATGTTGATGTGTGAGGTGATAAAGTTGATAAGATTTAGGTTATTTTGAGTGTAAACTTGTGTTTGTTCAGCTTTAAAATGGTTTGCATTCATACTTTGTATCTAACTGCAAGCATATTTAGAATATACCACAGTGTAATGGCACCAATAAATATAATTTAATAAATCCATTACCGCTGTTTAACAAGTTGCACGGGAATTCAAGGCCGAATTATAAAGGTTTTTAATTGATTTTTTTCTTGCCAGGCAATGATTTTTAATCTGTGGATGTATGTTGATGAACAATGCTCACTATCCATAATGCATTACACAGATATAGTGATGAGCATATCTCCCACCTTATCTTCTCGGTTGTATCACATAAATGTTAGCGGTGATATATTCCAACTTTTCTTTTCATTATTTCTGCTTTTCCTTTAACTACATTTATTTTTCATGAATAAGCAATGTTTACTTTAGAGCGATGGATGTATGAAATGACATAAACTAGCAAACAAAGTGTATAACTGGCAAAGAAATTACATATATTGTGGTTCATACTGTGAAAATTATTAATTTGGCAGAGTAGAAAAAGTGTAATCTCTTTTTTTTTTATCTCCCAAAATGTTTTTAAGTTTCCCACACAAAACAAGACTATTTATAGAATACATGCAAATCCAAATAATGTCATACACAGAACAAGATGTAAACATTTAAAATCTCAAATACCTTGATGTACTTGACTATTATTATGTAACATATGTGTCATTAATAAATATAACTCACTAAAAAATTATATATATAGAAAGAAAGAAGGGTAGAGTTAGCGAAAAGGAAATAAATGTATGGATAAAATAAAGCAGAGGGATGATGATGAAAAGAGTGAGGCAGAAAGGAAGTAGGAAAGGGTGGTGAGATGATTTAACCTGGCATGAGAGCATTTTTCAAATTATAGGAATTGCAAAAACACAATAGAATATACTGCGGTTAATCTAAACTTAGATAAGAGTCTTATAAGATAAAATAAAATACTAAACTGAGTGGCCCATTTAAAATACAAACGATAAGTCAATCGGTTGAATAACCAGAAAATAGTGTTGTCATTCACAGGAAATCACTTTTCAAGGAAGCATAAAGGAAATTTATTTTTTACTTTAAGTATGTAGTTTGTGTAATCAATTGAATAAATTAATCTTGTGACCGAATTTATAAATATAATAATTCTTTTGTGAACTGCACAATTACAGATATTAAAGCTTAGTATGAATAATATGTTTTAGGGTGAAACAGTAAAGGAAATTATTTTATGTCTATTTTGGTAGCTTAATAATGTTTAACATAATTATCACTTTAGTCAACAAGCTGGTTTTAACTTTTTGATGACACATTCCACTTATTAAACATTCTACCATCTTTAACATTAATAAATATCAATACATAGCACATTTTAATTATGTTTTAATCATCTGTTAGAAAAGACTAAAACTTTTGTTAATTGTATGTTCAGTTTTAAAACTATGGTTTGAAAACTAATCAGTCACTTAATAAATTTAAGGTCATTTAGAATAGAACAATAGACTAAATCATGGTTTAAATTAAGATGTCTGTGTTTTTTAGTGTTTTATCTAAACAATTTACTCCTGTATCACTAAGGTAAGTGTGTTGGCTATCCTTCCTAATCCAAATCTTAATAAAATAAAGTGATTTCTCTTGGATTATATTTGAAAATAATATTTTCATGAGTAATAGCAGTCAGTAATAACTAGTTTGTTATTTTATATGTTTACTACTTAATGATTTCAATTTAAATATAGTTGATGTAAAATTAATGTACTTTTAGTTTAACATTATTGTTTAAAATAGTTAGAAATAAGAGTATATGCACCTTATACCTCAATCAAATTTCACCAAAGGAAATAAATATATAACAACTTATATATTCTTATTTGTTTTCTGCTAATATATTTTATTTAAATATGTTTAGTTGTTATCATGTTAAGCTGTTTACACATTGTAGAAAAAGTATTAGTTAGTAGACAGGAGAATTAACAGTACTTTGCACAATAATCTATGTTAAGTTTGCCTTCAGCTATTAAAATACTACAATTATAGTGAAGTAGTGTCGTAAAATTAGTGAATCAAGTTGGCAAACTTCCACATATATTATGGCACTAAAAATTATACATGGCCTCTTCTACAGTATATGATTTTAATATATGGATGCAATAAAATAATAACCCAATGCAAAAATATCTTAAGAGGGTTACTTATTTATAAATACATAATTTATTACTAATAGAATAATAGTATGTATGAAAAAAGTGCATTGAGCAAAAATATTTAGTAATAAATAAAATGTTAGAATATTAGGAAAATGGTAGAGCACAAATAAAATTAAAAACACTAATACATTTACACACACTTTGATATTTCGATGCTATTATAGCATCTTCCTCAGGATGTAGTAGTAATTAGACTAACTAGTAATTAGACAAGATCCTGTTTAGACTAATTACTACTACTTCCTGAGGAAGATGCTATAATAGTAACGAAATATCGAAGTGTGTGTAAATATGTGTAAGTGTTTTTACTTTTATTTGTGCTCTACCATTTTCCTAGTAGTATATCATTTTATTTATTTCAAAATAATTTAATAATAGGCATTTAATACTGTATTTTATCTTGTAGTTTAAGCCTTTGGGATAATTTCAAAATCAGCTGCACTCAAGGTAGGAAAGGTACTGAACGGTTGTCAATACTTAACTCATTTTTATTTACATAGTTAAGTTTTGGTGAACTGAGTCGGCTCAAATTAAACAACCCTGAGCTTGCAAACGCCAATTTGTAAAGTAATGTTTTCATCTGATTATAAAACATTGTTGTAACATCTGCATTTCAATGTATAAAATTGAATACTTACTAATAATTTATTTTCTCAAATCCAGATACTCATATTTACAATCAATTGGATGTCATATGATTGTTATATATATTCAGATCTGATGAAAGACCATTCAATTACAGTTGAATAATGTGTGTCTGTCTATAACATGGGGGGGGGAGTATGTTACTATCACATTGTTGATTGTGAACATGAATTTTCTTTAAGTTTTAAATTATTGTGTAATATAAAAGTCATTGTTAAAAGGAGAGGAAGATACATATGATACCTGAGGAAGTGGGATCTGACTGGCTAAAGTTTGTGTTTGATTGTGTTTTATGTTATGTTTATGCTTAGTGGGTCTTCACTCAACCAATTATAAACAAACTATTTTATTGACCTCTCCTTTTAACAGTGATTTAATCACATGTTCTCTAAACACCGTGTTTAGATGCTGATGGCGCCAATGAAAACATATGAGGTGCCATTGTGGCAAAATTTTTAAACGCTTAGATGAGATAGTTGATAGTAAACATACATTATCGCAAGAGATATGGACAAAATAAATATGGTTTTCAAAAGGTTAAAAGTGGGTATTACTCCCATCAATCCTTTAATAAGGGATTAGGTTTATTTAAAACAAGTCATTCAATTGAATTAACTAAAATTCCAGATGGAAATTCAATTTATGTAAAATCAAAAGTTGTAAGTCAGATGTGTGTTGGTTTAACACCTTATATTGTTAAAAGTGTCTAATCTCTGTCTAACACAAAATAAACACTTAGAAAATGTGTTAGTCTATACAAACTTCACATCCTTTACTGTTTCCATCCTGTGGCCTGAGTCAATTTTTTTTACTATGGAGCCATCTATTTTCTTCTACCGGCTGGCTAGGCCTGTGATAGCTTCATGTGCTTTATAATCTAACATAAGACTAGGACAGGCACAACATCCAGTACCTGGCCGTTAATTCATCATTGTGAAAAGGTAAGCCTACATTTAACCCATGTTAAATTTTTCGGCCATGCCGGGAATTGAATCCGGCACCCTTAGTTTAGTAGACAGACATGCTACCGACTGAGCGTTAGCCTATAGTAAATAGTTATATTTCATTTATAATTTTATAACTACAACTCAACCCATCCAAATTAGCCAGTAACTTCACCTTCAAAATGCCAACAAAATGTAGGTTTGGTTTTAAATAGTTATGTTTTAGGCTTATATATTTTATATCACTGTGCTACCATTGAATAATAGACCTATAATTATTGTATTTAGTATAAAAAGCAGTGATAACATCTTATTGTATAAAATAGAAAAAGCCCTACTGATGTAAAATGATAGATTTACATTTATTATTTATTGTTTGGCCTGTACTACACAAAGATTTGCAAATCAATAATAATAAAACCTGAGATAAATTACTCATCAGTTTGTCAAAAATACAAGGTAAAAAGATGAAATTTCAAAGCGCCATAGTGACTAGTACATGTACTTTAGGAACCACTAAGATTAAAGTATGCCCATTAGTATACAAATATAGCCTAAAACCTATTGAAACTCATTAGTTTTTTTTGACATAGCTCTTGGCTTTACTCATATTCGAGAAAGAGTCTGGAAAAACATGGATAATAAAAGATTTACTATATAATTTGTTGACTATTTGAACTCGCTTGTTTCATTTTCTTCACTCCATTCCTATCAAGGGTATTGTCAAATGTTGTGTATTTATGGGTGTTTTTATATCGATTTGTACATCCCACATTACAACAAATCTTATTTCACATTGTGAAGCTTTTTACTTGATTTGTTGTTTCGAAATTAACATATTTAAACAAAGTTTAAACATGTTTGGAACATCAATATGCTATGATTAGCTAGCTATGTGTTTCTACAATCACCCTCATTGAAATGTTTAAAGATTCTGCCACTACCAGTGCCACATACATCAATGTGCGGTGCCTATATCAGTTAGAATTATAGATGAATTTATTTTAATCTTTGTGCAGAGTAATGAAGTTTATTAAGCACATCATAATGTATCATTTAGTTGATTTGCACAGATTTAGAGGTTTTGTAATTTAAATATAAAATGTTTAATGATTAGCCATGTTTGAAATTATAGTTTTTTAATATTAATAGGGAAGTTTGCTTTGTGTCCAGTGATTTGATTTTATGTATCTCTGTAGTTGTATGGGTCTATTAGTTAGAAAATTTATAACTTCCATTTTGTAAACATATCATATTTACCTGAATACAAGAAATCTTTCTAATTTTCAAAGGTATTTTTTCATGAAAAAAAAAGTAAAGAGTGAAAATTTGTTTTTATTAGTATTTAAGTTGTCTTGATTCAAATTTGTGGTGACCTTTTATAAATTAGTTTAAGTAAGCTAATATCAGATATATGTCAGTATTACTTTTGTTTTGGAATTCACTTGCAGCTGATATTCAAAATGATCACAGCTAATCACTGAATTTTATTATGTTTTATACTAGAGGTGAGACCTACAAATCTGACATCATTAATATTATTCAAGATTCGAGGAATCATAAGGATCTTAGAATCACAATTTTAAAACCCAACATAGTTTCATAAAAACCTAATAACCAGACTAGAAATTACTGCTCACCTGTCTCCAAATTTACATTATAACAAAAAATGTAAACATTTAGTCATTACTTTTTATATTTTATATCTAAACTTAAGAATTATTGTGAGCAAAATTAAAAAAGTTAACTTTTATGTTCACCACGTTTTCTTAAATTCAGATTTGAATTTGAAACATTTGTTAGAAAAAATGAAGATTCAAATTTGAGATTTGAATTCTGAAAAAGAGGATACAACTTTATCTTTTGTTTGGATTCCCAGTTAGTTAAACTAGCTCTAAGTTGGCTTCTTCGTTGATTAATATAATTAAATAAGTCCTTGTTATTCATGTAACTTAAATACAGCTAAGATAAGTTGGGGTATCAGGGCTAGTTTTACAACATTTCATTTTAATATGCTAGTGGTGATAGTATAGAATGTGTTTCCTGTATTAAAACATATAAAAAATAGGTTTGGCCATTTATTTAAAAAAAATTGTTTTAAATTTCAAATGGGCCCAGGCCCCAGCCCCATAGGAGTAAGATGATTGGACTCTCATGTCATATTTTCTATCCAAAGCTTAAATAATTTCTGTGAGGTATCTGGGGTCATTTGTTATTCATCTCTAATAGCTGGATTTTTGTTTAAATCTTAAAAATACAAAAAAGTCAGTGAAACAGGATTTGTAACCAAATTGCGCATGAGGCTTCTGGGGAATTATCACACAAAACAATTATTCAAAGAAAAAAAGAATTAAAACGGCAAAATTACAAAAATTGCACAAACTTTTATTGCAGAAAAGCAACAAAATTTTGAATTAGATTGCCCTGAGGGCTCAAGACAAGTACTTATTTGAATATTTTAACTTAAGTAGGAACTTGAATTACCTTGCATTNCTTACAAACAAATCTTTGGCTACAAATAATATATTAGTAATCAACTTGGTGCCTATTTTCATAATTTTTTCATAGAAAAAATATAAGTAACTATCTTATTTAATGAAATCTACAATCAGCTTGTCTCATTCATAATCAAATAAAAAACCTTTTACATCAGATAATCTTTTATTTATGGGTACTGTTGGCTTAGTTAATTTTAGAATGTCATAGTCACAGTACCAAAGAAAGTTGTCTTCTTATGGCCTTTGCCAGTACTTTAAAACTGCGCTTTTCATATGTTTTACCCTAACATGATCCTTTTTGACCTCCAGGACCTATCCCAGGTAACTGTGACCATCATATTCCACTAAAACAATGTTGTCTTTTATAACTGTTATGGGAGAAAGAAAGTTGTCATCAGAGTCACTCTTATTAAGGCTGAAGCTGTTCATGTTACAGCTGTCTGAAGTGGTGTCCTCATCATCAGCATTATTGATCAAAGTCTTACTTCCTATTTTAACTGAAGGGCACTTTTTGTCTGGTGTCACAGCTTTCTTCTGGCTCTTCTGCATCTGACTTGTCCCTGAATTTTGTCCTCAATACCTGCCCGTTCTTTCTTCTTCTCAACTAATTCTTTAAAAGTTAATATTTCAGCTTCAGAGCACAGCCTCTTATGTTTTGGCTGCACTGATTCTGCTGTCAGTATCTTCTTGTTCTGAAACATCTCAATGATAGTATCTTCAAAACAACTTTTTAAAGGGCTTTTAGAAGAAGAGGTTACTTGTCTTCATGCTAGAACAGATGCCTCAGTCTGGAGAATGTTGATAAGAGGCTGATTTTTATTGTCTTCGGGAAGGATGATGGAGATGGGAAGATCATCAGCTGCACTTCTAGGTGGTGCAATGACAGATTCATTCTGCACAAGAGCTCTGTTATCATTTTCTAGAGGGCTGTTGATTTTATCTAAAGAACTTCCAGGCTTTCTGGTGTTATTATGCAATATTTTTTGTTGATGATGTATTTTGTAAGAGAGGATTCTGTGTCTACCATTGAGTTAGCTTTCTGTCACATATAGATTTCCATACTTTTGAGCACTGTTACGTCCATTGGTTGTGTGCGGTGTAAACTTGAGTAGAGTTATGTTATTCTCAATAGCAGTTTCAATGAGCTGTAAAGGATACATGGCTAATATGGTCATCAAACATAAACACTACTGGTATTTCTGCAGGAACGTTTGGCAGAAAAATCTTCTTAAACTAGTTTAAAAAAATCTCTCCATCAATCCATCCCTTCGTAGGTTGCCCGTCCTTTGACTTCAACACTCACCCAAATTTCCATGCTATTTTTCCTCTTGAATACGCATACAATGGGGAGTTTATCTCCTGCGGCTATATGGACAGTCGTGTGTTCATGTCCAACAGAACTGATAGTTCTTGTGCACGCTTGACCTTTGGCACCAACAACTTTAGTATTATTGGGGTCGTGTGCAAATGAGGTTTCGTCACAGTTGTACAGTAAGTGAGGCTTTCCTTTCAATCCGAGCTCTTTGATAATCTTCTCCAACAAATCAAAAACCCCAAAAATAGTGAAAGGGCTAACTTGGGATATTTTCACCTATCCCACACCCTGTGACTTTTTGATCAAAAGGTTGTACATCTGTCAAAAGTTGATGAAACAGTCAGGTCCTGGGCGGCCACCAGCAAATCTAGTTTTCAAGTCATTTAAATTAACAAAAATTTGAACCATGTCTAAGACTTCAGCCCTCGATAAGCCAAAACTCAATTTTTCCAACGTTCTTAGGCAATTAGAAAGTTTATTTCCATACTCGCAGGGCATTGCTGTCTTTTCTCCTCCACCTATACCATTCTCAGATACATTCTAGAATGTCTAGTACCATAAATGTAGTAGCAAAGTGTGCTTCTTGGGATACCATAAGGAGCAGCTGCAGCACGAGTGCTCTGATTCTAATTTTTCACGTCCTCAATAGCTTGTGTCATCACTTGTTTTGTGTAAGACCCTTGGTCTGCACCCTTTGAAGTTATCCTGGTTTTATTTCTAGGCATTATCTAGACCATTGAAGTGCAAAACTTATCAAAAACAACTCATTAAGTTAATAGAAAACCAAAATGAAATAAAAAAGTGTTCTAGTGAAATTATGGAATAAAAAAACAAGACATTATGAATACCTACTTCATATTGTTTTGTTATCATTATATTTTTAATTAAAACCACATATTTTTAATAATAATACATAACAATCTATTTTTATACTCTTTGATCAGTGAAAAAAAAACACCTTGTCTTGTATTCAGGTATACCCCCACATGCGGTTGGAGTGGTGGCTGACACCTAGCAAAATTTATCAGATATATTTATCACCTTTGGCAATCAAACTTTCACAACAAACAACTTGTTTTTAACTATGTTTTTCTTTTAACTGTTTTTACATCATCTGCTAGCTGTCAGTCACCACCATTCCTATGGTGAATGGACTTTAGGTAGGTACCTAAATCAGGGTTATGTTTTGAATCATAATAATTTAAATAGTTTGTTGATGTATTTCAACATTTTGCAAAATATAAATCCAAAGTGCATTATCAATCTTGAAATACTTGTCTTTACAAAACTTTTCTGCAATAATTAATAATTTCAATGTTCTAATAATTATTAATGGTTTTTTTTTATACAAGATATATTAACTTGCCAAAGTACATTAATAAAACTCACCAAAAAAGTGGGTGGGGGAAAATTTGCATACATTTATAGATTTAAAGTTATTGCATCTATTTTATTGGTTAAGTTGCATCTCTTTATTATTAAGTTTAGGATATTGTTAAAACACACATATTAAAAATTGCAAGACAAAGATTGTGTGGAAGTGATACAAACATGTTTTGTAAATTGTTTGAATTATATAAAAAAATGTTTTGATGTAGTCTAATTGACATCTCAAAATATGAGGCTTTGTACATTTTAAAATATGTTTATATAAAGGTTTTGTTTTTGTTTATTGAAACTACTTTTAGTGAAATGTATAAAACATAAACAGGAACTTTGTTGATTAAAAAACAACTCGTTAAAAAATAGCTCTACATAATTAGAACTTTAAAAGAAAGAACATCTATTGAAAAAAATAACATTAGCTACTCTCCTATTTAATTTTACAATGACCTGCACCAGTGGGCTTACAGTCAGAGGTCAGTCACATCTTCAAATGAATAGTAAGCAGTCACGTCGTCAAATTAATAGTCAGCCAATGAACTGATGGCAAGTGTGGTAGCTTTAAAAAGTTAATTAATCTACTTAGTATACATATGCTTTTTATCAGTTATTATTATATTTTAAATGATTTTTTCAAATTGTCCCTTTAATATTAACATTCCCACTGAAATTAATGGGCTTGCCAGATACAAGATAATATCTTGAGTCAAGATAAATAATGTCACCAAGATTGCCACACACTGTAAAAACCTAAGGATTTTGCAAAAAAAAAAAACTAAATATTTTTAATTAGGGACATTCAACTGCAAGCTTTATATGATAGGCTTTTGCTTAGATGAAAGAATAAACTGAATAACTTAAAACTTTTTTTTTGAACAAATGTTTTACCCACCTCCTGAAACATTGGGTTGCGAAACAATTCCATATACCCATCAACCTCAAATCCTTTTGTTTTAAATTCCAACTACACAACGTCACACTAGTCACTTTTATAAAACTAAATAATTACATTTAATTACACTCGACATCGTTTTAAGTTGTCTAGAAAAATGGAAATTCCTTCTAGAAAACTGGTAAGAAAACACTGACCACCCTGTATCACAATCAACCTTCTGAAGTTCGAAGCATATTAATATAAATATTGTTTTCCTCGTGTAACTAGGTAAGTAAAATAATATCAAATTGTTTTTATTGGAACAATCTTAACTGCAAATTATTGTAGATAAACACTTAATATTAGATGTAGGATTGGCGGGAGAAAAGTGGAATTCACTCGTATTTCAACTCATATCACTAGGCCAACATATTATACTTGGCTAGGTAAAACCTTAGTTTGATTCAAATGATAAACCAAAGTATTTTTATTGCTACTTGAACATACTAGTAATAATAAAGTATTTTCATAAATAGGTTAATTTTGACAAATTTATTAATTTCTTCATAACTTACCATTAAAATATTTTTACTTGGTTGATCAGCAATTTTTTCATTGGAAGTTTACCTAATCTTGCAAAGTATGAATATTATTTAGTATGTTGTATAGCATTCTCGAACATAAACCTTTCCATTTACTTCTGTCCTCCCTTCCTTCACTTTGGCCCACTCCTCTCCTCTCCACACTCCTCTGCACTCCCTTCTTCCATCTTCACATGTCCATGCCACCTCAATGTCACCCTCTCTATCCTATCCTGCAGGGGTTCCTCTCTCTTTCTCACCTTGTACATCCTTGTCACTCCCAGCCTACTCCTCAAACATTTCATATCGCATGCCTGGATCCTGCTCCTATCCCTTTTCTTCATCACCCAGGTTTCTGATGCATACTGCAATATTGGGACATAGGACGACCTGTAAACCACAGCTTTGCCCTCCTGTGTCACAGCTTTGCTCCGAACCAGACTTCTGACGCTTTTGTAAAAGGCCTCTGCTTGCCTCCTTTTCCAAATTTCTCTCTTGTTTCCTCATCTTTCCTATACCACACTTCTTAAGTACTTGAATCTTTTCACTTTCTTAAGTTGCTCCCCTCCTATGCCTATTTTCCTTCTGGTTTGTAATCACCAATTCACTCTTATTTACATTAAACTTCATTCCATATTGTACTACCACCTCATTACATACATCCAACTGTTACTGCACTCCTAGCTCCTCGTTTCTTCACACCATCAGGCTGTCTGCAGACACCCTTGCTTCCACGTTTCCTTCCCCTACTCTTCTTACCTCCTCTTTCATCATTACATCCACAAACAACAATGGTGAGAGCGCGCTTCCCTGTTTTAATCCATTCCTCAACTCAAACCGTACCGTCCGCTCCCCTCCCACTTTCACACAACTCAAGCTTCTCTTGTACAGTTCTCTCACTCTCCCCACGGTTCCATCTTCCACCCCTTTATTTTTCAATGCTTCCTTCACATTATTTCTGCACACACATTGTCAAAAGCTTTTTCCATGTCCAGAAACTACATCAACTCTAATATCTCATCTCTAATATACCAATTATTATGTTGAGCACACACTCACCTTCTCTAATTAAGGTTTCTTTTATAAAAACTTCTTGGCTGTTTATATAATAAATGATGTCTCACTTTTATACTACCCACTTCCCATACCATTTACACATTAATTCACAATAATTGGGATTCCCTCGCTCTTAAAGATGTCACAGTAGACATAAACAAGACTTCCTTCATTTTTATTATAATTTAGTGATTCAAATCCAACTGACACACAAGGTTTTTTTTATGTGTGTGTGTGTCATATGGTCGGTCATATTTTTATTTCTGAAGATGACAGTTATAAGTCTAGTTTGCTAAATTATAAATACATAAATGGTCTAGGCCTTCAACCATTTATTGTAAGTAAAAAAATGCAAAAGTTAAAATATGACATTATTTTATTGAATGTGATGCCAAGGTCACAAGAAGTTGTACTGGGTCAGTCCTCACCCTAACATGACAGGACATATCCTTTATGAAAGTATAACTTTTTTTTCATATTCATTTAACAGACACACATTAGAAAAATAATATCCATTAACACAATGCATTATTTTTATTTAAGTAAACATTAAAAATTTTACCATCCTCTAATAATTAGACATGTTGATGTACTTTGAATCTTATATATTTTTTTATTTAAAAATACCATCTGTAATGCCAGGATCACGATAAACTTAACGTAACTTTATACAAAGAGGTTCTTCTCGTGTTTTTTAATGGAAGCGATCATGATGCAGTTAACTTAACTTAATATATATCCTAGAAGGTATTTCACGTTAAGTGAACGTAACATGAAGGGTATCACGTGATCTTTCCAGCCAATTATTATGCGAGTGACGTCAACAGGACTATTTAGTAATTCATTTGTTGGTTTTATGACCAAGGTTTACTCCATTAGCTTAAGTTCTAGTGATCAGACATTGAAACAAAATAATTAAACTAAAATAGGAAATTTAAAGTTAACAAATTCTTTTAATAATAGTTGTTTATTATATTGATAGAAAACAGTAAACATTCACAGATCATCACTTTACAAATAGTACAAATCACAGATCAAAATACATAGGTACTCTAGAATGCAGATGTTTGGCCTGAGTTGTTACGTTAAGTTAAAGTTAAATCGATCGTGATCCCAGCATACATTTTTTTACTGTCTTTACAAAGTGATAAAAAACAAAATTTGCTTTTTTTTTTATCAAAAATAATATTATAAAGGTGCTTAGATTAAAATTTGTGAACATCCAAGTAGATAATTATAGAGGTGACTACAACTGTGTAGTTTTGAAAATAATTTAGTGGCAGCAATAATTTTTGTTTGAATTTTGTATAAATTTATTGTATAGTATTTTGTATTTATATCTTTAAGCAAACTTTTCTAATATCCTATCGTGAACATTATATGTTTTGTAATGTAGTTATATTCTATAAAACTGGAAGTGATGTAATCAGACTAAAAAAAAGCTCTAGTTACAAATACTGACAATAATATTTAGTTATTTTAGAAATTACATATAAAGTAATTGTGTAGCAATTACAAGTTTTAATTAAATATGTTTAGGTGGTATCTCAAATATCCTAAGCACTATATAGAACTTAGTGGTTGATTCATTATGTATTTACTGCTTGCAAGCGAACACCATACAATGTTAGTTAAATAAAATGTTACATGAAACATGCATTCATAATTATTCAACAAAAATATGTCCTTGGAGGCTGAAGTTTAAATTTGACTTCTATGAGTAGTTTGCCTTTGGCATGTATGAAGTTTGGTAACAATGTTGTTAGTAGTTTTTGACCCTTTTATAATCAAATGTTGTTCCCAACTGGTAACAACATTGTTTTCGAACTGATTGAACTGTTCACTAACTGCCCAATTCCTGCCCATATGATGCAATGAGTCACGCAGTCCTTCCTTCCTTTTCTCATATTTATTTTTATTTTCTAGCACCGCCTTTAGCTACCCAATTAGGTTGTACTCCTATTTACTAATTACACTAATTTGTTAGGGATTAGTAGGGTTGAATTGAGAGAGAGTATACCGTCATTTGAGTGGATGGAGAGTGGAAAACCACCCTCAGTACACCTGACCGAGATCAAACCCCGATATCCTCGCCATCGGCAGTCTAGTCTATTGCTAGAGAAACGCCTTAGACCATGCAGCCACTAAGGCAGGTGAATCTCATAATTATTGAGCGTAATGTTGTAGACATCATTACCGACTATTAAATTCAGGTTTGTGTGTGGCTTGTGTTTATGCGTTTTTAGAGTTTTGGTTTTGCTGTGCAGTAGATTTTGTCTGCCCGTAATGGCATCTGAACGTTTGTGTAGTTCATCTACGACTCCAGTTACAAAGAAAATCAGGCAACCAATTAGCCTTGCTGTAAAAATGGACATTTTATGGTGTCTTGAATCTGGTCGGTGTAGTGTAGACATTGCTGCAGCTTAGGGCCTATCTGTATCTACTGTTCACAATACTGATACAAATGCTGTTGAAATTCAATCAATATTTGTGTTCAGGCATTATGTTTAGGTTAGCTTGGTGCATGTACGAAAATGTTTTTTGTTTACTACTCTAAAATTGTCTCATGCATGTTCAAACACAGTTTAGAAGATATAACTAGCAACATGATTAGTCTGTTTTTAAACATAAGCTGGCCACATGAGTAGTCTTTTTGAACATAAGCTAAACACACAAATAGTGTGTATTTGATCCTTATAATCTAGCCACAAGAAGTGTGTCTTTGATCCTCATAATTTAGTTGCATGAACCATTTGTATATAATCTCCCTGAGCTGGCCTCTTGGTTAGTGTGCTTTTGATTCTTAGCTGCAGTATGATCAGTGGTGTATACCAGTGTAGGCCGAGTAGGTCTGGGCCAAGAAAGGCAAATTTTTAGGGGTGGCAAAAATGTTTGTTATAGAGAAGTATAGAAAGAGACAGTCCTTTTATCAGTAGCACTTATTTGGCCTACATGACAACTCAAAATAAGTAGCTCATGCCTGTCTCGGATGTTTACATTTTAATGTCGTTTAGGAGATTCACCCAGTAATTGAGCTATGATAAGAGAGCTTTACATTTGCTTTGTTCATTCACTGTTGTAACCCGACTGAGGATTGCGGTGTTAAAATTTCTTATAAAGGGTTGAAGCCACTTTGAATTATAACTTGTTTTTGGTATTTTATTACAAATATAAGAAAATGATTGAGAGGAATCAATTATTATATTGGCTAGCGCAGGTAAAATGTTAAGTATTGAATTAATTAAAGTATAAAGGATAATTTTTTGAGGCTGTGGAAACTATGAGAAACATGTTTTGGACTAGATGCTTAAGGTCAACTCCACAAACAAAGCATCAAATGACAGGAAGTGAAGTTGTTCCTATCTAGTTGATAGCAACTTCCCACCCTCTTGACAATCCAGTCTGTACAGATAGAAGCTGCCAGGACCACACAAACTGGCATGATGGCTGACAAGAAGATAGTAGCCTTGCTACCCTTTGTTATTCTTTCAGGAATATGTTTAGTCAATTCTGAACGCGAGCTATTTTTTATCGACTGCATAGAACCGGGATGGTCTTGTGTTTACAGAACTGACTACCTGATTGACCTGGTGTATCAATGTGATGGTTTTGTTGGATGGGTATGTTACCTTTTATTTTCATTGGTGCTACGAAAAGTACCAATGAAAACTAAGTACTGCTTTGCTTCGAAGCTTAATTTTCTTATAAATCCTACAAAAAGGCATAAAAATATATTTTTTTTATTTCTTATGAAACAAAATAATTATTTCCCATTAAAAAAGTAGAATACAGTTTACTACCTGTTTGAAACATCAGCAACCTAGATTAATTTAAGGATGCATTGATAAAGTTGAATTTGATGGGAATGCACCAATGTTTGCTTGAAGATGAAGAACCCACTTACAATGTACTCTTTCAGATATAATCCTATGCTTCTCAGGTGCTGAGCTAACTCTGCCTGAAATATTAGCAGTGTGTGTCAATTACGCTACTAACTTTAAAAAAAAATACTCATTCATGTTTACTACAGAGTTTAGGATTTGTCTGGTTATTTGCCAACAGAATATGACGAACATGTTATTTTCGGAGGATTTCTGATTAGAGAACTTTGTTCATACTTTAATATTGTTTCACCTTCTTGTCAATGCTATCTTTTACCAGTTTATAAGTTAAACATTTTTGTGTTTTATGGTTTGTCTAAAATATGTAACTGCTCTGATTTTGATGCATTTTGTAGAAACATTTTTTTATTCTTACATTCAAAATAAGTGTTGACAATTTAATCTAATTGTTAAGGAAGAATAAGTTTGTCTAAAAAAATTTGCACCACCATTAGTGTTGAGAAAGGATGGAAAAATCATCCGCAGTACATCTCACCTAGATTCAAATCTCTAGTGCTTTGTTACTTGCAAGCTAGTTCATTATGAGCCATACACCTTAGACAACATAACCACATATTTGGGTTGTTTGGAATATCATCACGTTAACTGGGGATTAACTTAAATTGACATAAAAATGGTCATTTATTATTTGGGGGTATTTAATGTGCACTTTCTGAAATGGCAAATTATATCAGCACACGACTTAGAATTAATTTAACTCTAGAACCGTACACCAAATGCTAAGTTATTACTGTGAAACGAAAAACCCCAATTTTGCCAATTCTAAATATTACAGTCATGGCAGAAATCTAACCCATCACACATTGTTAAGTAGGTAGTTGAACACCCTATTGGCTGAGACAAACTTAAAATCAAAATAAATAATAATAGATCTTGTGGTTACATTCTATTTTTTTTTTTTTTACCTTCTCTCACCTTATTTATTGAGGAAAAGTTAAGGGCACCTGAGAAAGGATTGATGTGCAACTCAATCCTGACTAGTTAAAGAGCTTTACTTTGCTTTGGTGGTTTTACATATTCTGTAAAATTCTTGCTAACTTATTCTTATTTTGCCTCATCTATTTTCCTCTTGGTAACATTTTATTATAAACTTCATTTCATGTCAAATCACCTAATCCCAGGTGCTCTTACATCTCAAATTAATGCTGCTAATATACTTTTTTTTGTTTTAGATTTTTCTATGCATAGATGGCAACACGTATCCATTTAAATGAAATTGTGTTTCTTGCTAAAGAGTTGCTTCGATTTGGGTTGTAATTAATTAAAATATACATAACTTCATTATCTATTAATCACCGTTGTTAATTTTGGTGTAAAATTAAAGCTTATATATATTACTTTAGAATACAATTCAAACACTTTAAACAAATGATTTAGTTTCAATTCCAGCGGAGTTAATAAAGGAAGGTGGTGAAAAGTTAATCATTTAAATTCATAAACTGCTATGTTACATAAATGGAACCATGAGGTTTTACCACAAGAATGGAACTAAGGTATTATAAAACCCATTTTCAAAAAGCGAGATAAAACAATATAATAACCATAAAGATAGATCATTATTACCAAAATGCTATAAAATTTGTCTAACATAATTTTGACGAGGTTGAAGTCATATGCAGAGGAAATAATTGGGGACCATCTGTGCGGATTTTGACGAAATAGATAAACAACAAATCAGGTCTTTACTATTCAGCAAATATTATTTAAAAAAATGGGAATACAACATGAGGGTTCATCAACTATACATAGATTGAAAAAATTTTTTTTTTTTTTACCTTCTCTCACCTTATTTATTGAGGAAAAGTTAAGGGCACCTGAGAAAGGATTGATGTGCAACTCAATCCTGACTAGTTAAAGAGCTTTACTTTGCTTTGGTGGTTTTACATATTCTGTAAAATTCTTGCTAACTTATTCTTATTTTGCCTCATCTATTTTCCTCTTGGTAACATTTTATTATAAACTTCATTTCATGTCAAATCACCTAATCCCAGGTGCTCTTACATCTCAAATTAATGCTGCTAATATACTTTTTTTTGTTTTAGATTTTTCTATGCATAGATGGCAACACGTATCCATTTAAATGAAATTGTGTTTCTTGCTAAAGAGTTGCTTCGATTTGGGTTGTAATTAATTAAAATATACATAACTTCATTATCTATTAATCACCGTTGTTAATTTTGGTGTAAAATTAAAGCTTATATATATTACTTTAGAATACAATTCAAACACTTTAAACAAATGATTTAGTTTCAATTCCAGCGGAGTTAATAAAGGAAGGTGGTGAAAAGTTAATCATTTAAATTCATAAACTGCTATGTTACATAAATGGAACCATGAGGTTTTACCACAAGAATGGAACTAAGGTATTATAAAACCCATTTTCAAAAAGCGAGATAAAACAATATAATAACCATAAAGATAGATCATTATTACCAAAATGCTATAAAATTTGTCTAACATAATTTTGACGAGGTTGAAGTCATATGCAGAGGAAATAATTGGGGACCATCTGTGCGGATTTTGACGAAATAGATAAACAACAAATCAGGTCTTTACTATTCAGCAAATATTATTTAAAAAAATGGGAATACAACATGAGGGTTCATCAACTATACATAGATTGAAAAACTTGTCAAACTAAATGACGTATGTTTGACTAATACGCTAGACAGGGTACAGGTTGGATGCTATCAGACGCTTTTGAAATACATAATAGGTTAAAACAAGGATATGCATGTTCCCCATTACTTTTTAATCTAGCCTTAGAGTAGGCTATTAGAGCAATGCAAGAGAGTAGGAAAAGGTTGACTTTAAACGGTACAATGCAGCTTTTAGGATACGCAGGTGATTTAGCGTGCATTAGAAAGGAAGATCTTGCAAGAAATGCAGAAATTTTATTAGTGGCTATTAAGGAAATAGATTTAGAAGTGAAGGCTGAAAACACAGATTGGAGACCATAATTAGAGATTATTTGGAGCAACATATCAATTGACAGGGTTAATGAGTTGAAATATTTAGAAACAATTTTAACTAGCAATAACAATATTAGATTGGAAACTAGGAAAAAAATATAATTGGCAAATGCATGCTAATACTTGGCCAGTAAGTTGTCATATTGCCTGCAAAAAAACAACAAAAAAACCCATTAATCTTACCAGTGGCTGTATATGGGGGTGAAATGTGGTCTCTTAGCTTAGATGACGAAAAAAAATTAAGGATGTTTGAAAACAAGGTGCTTAGGAAGATATTTGGCTATTTACTGTACATGAAGAACGCACAGCCTTATGAGAAATAAGTGAAGTAAAAATGCGGCCTTCCAATGTCGAAAGATTTTCCACCCCTGGTATAATGTATATATAATAGTTGGGAGTGGAGGAGGTTACATAATGATTTGTTACATACCCTGTACTCATCACAATAGTGTTAGGATAATCAAGTCTCTTAGATTATGGTGGGCAGAACATGCAGCATGAATGGGAGAATCTAGAACAGTGTTTAGGGTATTGATTGGTAAGCCCAAGAGGAAGAGATAGTTGGGAAGACCTATACGCAGATAAGAGTGTAACATTATAATGTAGCTGAAAGAGATAGGGTGTAGTAAGGGGGACTTGATCGAGCTAGCTCAAGATAGGGATGAGTAGCATGCGTTTTATGGGTGCGGCAATGAACTTTCGAGTTCCTAATGCCATTGGGATAGTATTTATTTCTAAAATGTTAGGTAATTATGGCTTCTAAACCTCAAATATTAAAACTTTTCAAATTTTAAATATAATACAAGACCAGCATGAACTTTCTTAGAAAAATAAAATGAAGAGGGTGTTTTGTATGGTTTAAGAATCAAAAAATATATTTATGACTTGTTAGAATATATTAACAGCTAGTGTGCTTGTGCTTAAGCCTCTTGTAGCAAATTATCATGTTTCTATCCTTAAGTTGTGGAGTATAATATTTATTTAAAAACAATATGATATTTTGGTTGATAATATAAAAAAAGTTAGTGTGAGGCCATTCAGTCATTTTGCCGATCCTAATCATTTGATTTTTTAAAATAATATTTTATTCATTAAATTTATTAGATATTTTAGTAAGCAATCTGAAGGCAAAAACCCTGAAATAAGCTTTGGCTACTTGAAGGGAGGTATGGTGCAGGGATGAGGAACCTGCAGCTTTTAGGGCGCATGTGACCTTTTGAGGAGCTTGGTGCAGCCTTTTACCATAGTCTGTCAACTATGACTCTTCATCATATAATATAAACTATACATTCTCAAAATAAAATTATATTTCTACAGTATCATAAAATGATGCGTTTTAATTAACTGTTGAGATATTTAGTTTGTCGAACTCAATTCTTGAGTGATTTTCTGTTAAGATTTTATCCTTGTTATATGCTAATATATAAATTTAAGTATGCTTATACAATACATATTATCTACAGTTGGATTTAAAAATAAACCAAGATCCTTGTATAACAAGCTCGAGAAAAAGCGAAAAAATTGTTTCTGTCAAATATTTTATAATTTGTGTTCATATATATATATAAATTTGACAGTGGTGAATAAAAAGTGGAGAACGTAAACTTAAAAACCTTTACTCCCTTATGTGTTCCTAAATAAACATTGACTTATATTTAGGTAAGGTGAATCTTTATACTTTTGCTAAAATTTACTTTACATGAAGAACGCGGCCTTATGAGAAATATGTGAAGTAAAAATGCAGCCTTCCAATAAAATGAAGAGAGTGTTTTGTATGGTCTAAGAATCAAGAAATATATAATGTCGAAAGTATAATGTATAAATAATAGTTGTATAGACCTTGATACTAAACCATAAAGCTCTACTATAACTATCAGGGCTCAGATTTTTATGACACATCTTTTCTTTTTACATCACAAACAATGCTAATGTTGTACATAAATTCTGTTCATGATAATCTGGTTGTGGAAACTTTTTTTATAGGTCATGGTAAGTTTTGTCATTTTGGATTTTTAGGCCATATTTTCTTAGTTTGCATAATTTTTTAATAATTTTAGGCATTTCTGAGTTATTTTAGACATTTATTTTGAATAAGTATATTTTAAACACTATTGATTTAATTATTTATAGATGCATAGTTACTTCATTTTTTTTTTCTTCAATAAAACAGTTTTAGGAATGAAAAGATAATGGAGTCAATGAACTTTTTAACTAACTTCTTTGCTTGTAAGGTTGTAAAATACACGTTAATGTCGAGATACTACAATTAAGCTGGAGAGGGTTGTGTTGGAAGGGGGTAGCTATTACTTCTGAAGCACATATTTATAAATCAATATTATACTCAGCAGGATGTAATGTAAGAGTTTAGTTGTTAAGGGCTTTTCATTGGATTATATGTTTTAGTTTAAATTTGTAAAGTGTGTTTTTGTTTGATTTAGTTGTGTGCATTCATTACAAGTTTTGTTAATATCTTTTGGTCATTTTTTGTAAATAGAATGTAATTTTTGATCATTTTATAGGTCATTTTTGGATAACTTTTGTCGTGGTGATACTGTATAGAGTTATAAATATGCCTATGAATATGTTATTTTTTATTTTCATATTTGGCATTAAGGGAAGCTAACAATTTTTATTTATTAAAAATAGCTTGATCAAATTTTAACTGATAAATATATTTAATTGATTACTAAAGTGAATACACCTTTGTTAAGTAGCCACAAATTCACCTAGTTTTAATACACCTGAAATATATTATAGTTGTCTTAATATAAAACATGCCTAGCATATTTAAATAGATTTTGAATTCTAAAATATTCTTATTTTCTATTAAAAGCACCCGGCTCTTCTTTAAGAAAATATGCTGACTCAGATAGGCTTAAGATAATATCATCAGTCTTTGGCACTATAACAATATTTCATCAAATAATTTAGGTTAATACAACTCTCTGAAGAGTAATAGCTTAAAATTAAATTATATTAAATTTCCAAAACTAGACATAACATAGTAAAATAGCGTTCCTTAATGGAAAAGATGAAAACACAAATACATAATCTTCGGTATATGAATAACTCTATTATACTATTGCCAATTTGCAATGGTAATTATTATTATGAATTAAGAGTATGGATAATTTAATGATCACAGTTTTTATAACAGGTGCCCTACAGCTCTTATCTACATTATACCTCCCTTCAATTACAAGCTGAGGCTTATTTAGTTTTTTTATTGCTTATTAAAATTTTAAACAAATTTAATGAATAAAAAATAAAAAATCAAATGATCTGCATTAGGGCTCGGCAAAATGGAGGATTGGCCAAACCCTAACTTTTTTATGATATTTTTATATTATCAACCAAAATATAATATTACATTTAGAAACAAATCCCAAACTACACAAACATGATCATTTGCTACAAGTGGCTTAAACACAAGTACACCAGCCGTTTGTGTGTACTAACCAGTCATATTTTTTTTTTAATTTATCAACCAAACAACCTCTTCATGGGTTTTTTTCTAAGAAAGTTCGTGGTACTCTCGTATTATATTTAAAATATGAAAAGTTCAATATTTGTGGTTTGGAATCCATAATTTACCTAACATTTGAGAAATAAATATAATTGTCTACAGTAAATCATATTTGTCTAAAGAATTTGAAGCTTTAATTCGACACCAAATTGAACACAATCGGTTAATAAATAATGAAGTTATGAATATTTTAAGTAATTACAACCCAAATCGGAGAAGATATTTTAGAAAGAAACACACTTTTTTCACAATGGCGCCATGAGGCCATATATGCACCAAAAAAAATTTCTGATTTTTTTTTGCTCTTAACTTGTATATACTTGCATAGGAAAAAATATAAAGAAAATCTGAAATATAAGACTATAGACATATTCTAAAATAGGATGATTTCACATGGAATAAGCCTAAAAGCAGTACAGGGAAAGCAATTTCTAAGTACGCTCCACATAGGTATTTGTATTGAATCAGTGTATTTAAGGAAATTACTTTTGATCTTATTTATTTTTTCAGAAAGCCAGCTTTGGAAAAGATACTTTTATACTACCCAACATAGTCCATTCATTGAAAGTGGAGAACTGTAGACAGTTAAATGTCCTGCTAGACATTGCAGGTGTTATTCCCAATGAAATGTTTATCCTGAATTCATTAATGCTCTACAACATAGGCAACCTCACTTTCTTAAATACTAAAGTGAACGCGATACCACCTTACCAAGTGATTCTTGAAAATATAACCAATATAGATTATATCCCAAGTCATTCTTTCTTCAACAATATGTTTGACTTAATACTACTCCGTAATGTCACCATCAACCATGTAGAGTCTGAAGCATTTATGAACATTACCATATTAAAAAGTTTCATGTGGGACAGAGTTCATGTTGGTGTTATGAACACAAGTTCCATAAGCAATGTCATCGCACCATATGGAGAAGCTATGTTTCAGGATTCCACTTTCGGTGTGCTGGAACTAGTCTCTGTGCATCTAGCAGCCCCAAATGTAAGATATGTTAGCCACACTTAACAATACTCTCTTTGTAATGTCTTATTAATGGATAATTCAGTCAACAATTGCATTCTTTTTGTACATGGCTCATTTTGGAATTAACTTTTAATGCAATTTAAAAAAATATAATATAAACTTAGAAAAAATTAATTGAAAAATAGTGTTAGCCAACTTTCTTAGAAAAACATTATTCTGGTAATTATAAACCAGAATTCTTATAAAGTTGGAAAACATCTGTTAAAAAAAACAAGTTTAGGAATCTTGTAGACACATTACAAATAGGTATTCATGTTGTATGGAATAAATGATATTTATTACTAGTAGGTGCAGGAGTGGGTTTAGCTCTTAATATTATATTGATTTGTTATATTAAAGTTTTTTTTTATCTTACTACCTGTTCAGGTTATACACATATATTATAATTACTGTAATGAGGTAGGGATGAGGAAGGAAACATTTTAGAGGTAATAGACTCATATTTGTGTGGAAAGGGTGTGAGAAACCATTTAAAAAAAAACCTTTTAGTCGACCTGGCCAGGATTCAAACTCTGATCTTCCCGTCTTCAGCAGGCCAATCTAACACGAGAGTGAAGCCTTTGACCATTCAGCCAATGAAACGGGTTTTAATTTATTAATATATTAAAGGAGAGTAATAATAAAACATCCTTGAGCTACATTATCATATTTTGCTGCTTCAGTATTGAAAATATTTCTAAAATGTCTTTGATGAATGTATGCTTACACTGGAACTAACAGAAATAGTTTCAATTAGTGGTGCACCCAAAGCAGGGAAAGCGGGGCATTTGACTTCCTCTTTCACCTTCCTCCAAGACTCCAAATAAATTTAAAGAAAATCTAAATCATATGAAGTTGAACTAAATATAGAGCACCCAAGATGAGATGAACACAAAAGTTATATTTTGAGACCAAGTTAACAACTTAATATTCAAAAAGTGCATGTAAAATTTCCAATTATAAAAATCACATAAATAAAAGCTTCGATGAATTGTATAAATGGTCAGAGCTAGATAAAATTTTAATCAATATTGCCTTATTTAGGCTACTGTTCGAACAATAACAAAATAAAGGTACAGTAGTACTTCATGACCAAACACATAATTCAGACTTTTACTCAGTTCATAGTACTAGAGTTATACGGGCCCTTCCAATAGTTGTAATGCTTCCCAGCTTTGTAGGTGGGAACTTGCTCACCAATATATTACCAAATCCAGGCACCCCCCTGGTCTCATCCTTAGATAACTTTCTCTCCTTTCCTTTCAAGCAGGCCTACAAACCCAAGTCAGTAATTTCTATATAAAAACACTAAATAAAGGTACAGTACATGCAAAAATAATCAACAGGAGCCACTATTATCAGTAGCAAAATTGTTTTTATTACTGCCTTTAGTTACCACAAAAGCTAGAGACATTAAATATTCATGAATTGTCTTTGAATCCAGCAGTGCGCCCTAAATCTCCTCTAGCTTGTAATTTAATTCAGGCTACAGCCTTACTTGTTTGCCTCCCTCCCCACCTCCACACTGATAATTTCTGGTTTCGAATAGCTTTTAATTATACCAATGCTTTATTATTTGAAATTATTTTATTTTGCAATTTTCGATATGAATTGGCAATATCTTCTAGCACACTTTATTGCTGAGTTTTCAAGAGGCTTTACATGAATATAGATCAAATATTTAGTGTGCGGCTCACACTACCATTGTGGCATTCATTAAAGCATTATTGTAACTAAACAACCTCTGTGGCCTTGTGGTCAAAGTTTTTGGCACCAGGTCCAGAGGTCCCAGGTTCAATCTCCAGCGCTTTTAGAATTTTTCTTTGAAGCGGTGGATCTGGAACGGGTCCAACTCAGCCTTGTGAGAACAAATGAGAAGCTACTTGAATAAAGAAGTAGTAGCTCCAGTATAGAAAACTGAGATTAATGGCTGAAGAGTTCTTTAAGCTGACCACATGACACCCTCTATCCGCAAATGTTGGCACTAACGTCTTTAACGGTGGCAGTAGCTCAGTATAGCTTGCTTGCGGGCTCATACCATGGAGGTATTTTAATGCTTATATTTGTGGAGTTACAACCTAATAAAGAGGGTTAAGCGATAAAATATAAAATTCATAGGGATATCTAACTATCTAAAGACTAAGAGCCACAGTTATGGTCCACCCATGTTAGAAGGCTGGGAAAGCAATTTTCTTGAACAACCACTGCCACCTATTAGTGCTGGTAAAAGCTTGTATCTAGATGTGTTTTTGTTTGTGTTATTTCAACCAGCATTAATCTGGTGTGCTGGTTACCTATCTTAATTATATTAATCATCTAGCCCAGTGCTATAATGCAAGTAATATAAATGCCTAAGTTACTTTTATAATTGGAATTGAAGCATGAATCGGAACATAGTCGGGCTGGATTCCAATAGTAAGTCTCAAACACTTGTAGCCTTAGTGTGCAGTTTGCTTATAATATATCTATTATTTATTTTCAGGTGACGTTCAATAACTGTCGAATCAATGACATGAGACTAAATGCACTAAACGTGATAGCCGACAAGTTTGTATTTGTCAACAACTCCGGGTTTAAATTAGTAATGCCAAGAGCATTCTCAATACAAGCAAGAGAGATAAGTTTAATTGACAACGACTTTGAGTACTTACAAACTGGTGCCTTTGAATCCATCAGCCCAGCAATGTGGTACAACTCTAGCGAAAAAGACGTTTCCTACACTTTCCGTGGCAACAATATCACAATTGCCGATGCAGGTGGTTTACATGTGGATCTCTACAGTTACAACACAATCCAAGCCAAGTTACTTCTTGACAACAACTTATTTTTGTGTTCTTGTACCCACCTCGGCTGGCTTGCTGTTGTCGCAAGTCCTGGTGATCATATGTTGGGGCTACAAGAGTTCCATAAAGCTCTCCTTGACCCTCGGACAAAGAACATGTGCTGGGGCGCCAAATGCAACTTGCCTATCAATGTATTGGAGCAGATGGTGCAAACAGAACTATGTTTTGCCAACATGACCAATGAAGACTTATGTAATTATTACTACTCAACAAATCAACCATCATGCAGCTCACATAATATCACTGATGTAATGTGTATTGTTATGTTTCTAGTGATTTTAGTTTTCATGGTGAAATTCTAATTGTATCAAAATTCTAAACATCTACGACTATGCATCTTTTTTTTATAAATCTCAGTATAATTTTATTTTGCACATAGTATTTAGCAAAAAATGTTTATTTTTTTCCAAACTTTTCTAGGTTTCATATATTCCTAAGACTGCTATTCAATAAAGGATGGCTATAGTTCCTCTCTGAAAACTGTGCTTATTTGTGGCTATTGCTTATAGCTATTTTGAAAAGCAAATGCAAAGAAACGAGAAAAATATTAGGTTTTGTTAAGGAATCATGTTTTAAGTTTGTATATTTGCCACAAATATTGATTTGTGGCAATTAATTATGTAGCTCACCTTTAGCAGATATTAGCACTCCACCAAATAACTATAATGCTATAACCCTATTTATGTTACATATAATCAGTATCTTAATTTATTTATAGAATAGTGCACACTTTCTCACTATCATATAAATTATAACTATTTTTAATAGAAATAGTAAGATACATACAAATTTAGTTCATAGCGGAGGCAGCCATTTTACCATACAAATAAGAATATAAATCTACACAGGTCACACACTTTGAAAGAGGCGTGTAAAACTTGGGAGACCGGTCTATGATTTCGTGTGCAGCCTGAAAATCTTATGATGGACCAACAAACAATGCAAATCAATACGTCTTATTTTTATAGCTTTTGTAAAAATAAACTATTTAGGAATAAAACATTTGGATAGATCTGGATTGAGTTTGTACTCTTTCCTTGCTAAGGATCAATTTCCAAATATTATTCAATTTTCATACTTAAATATGTGCAGTTTTAGCTCATGAAAAGGAGAGAAAAACATCCAGATGGATTACAGCCTTTCTTCTCATCACATTTTACCCCTCTCCCCACTTCTCTTTTGTGATTAATACACATTTAACATATCAAGAGGTAGTAAAAGATGTAATGCAAAAAAAGAAAAAAAACCTCTCATTTAATTGATTTTTGTCAGACACCTTAACTCACTCGGTAGTGTTTCTGTCTACTGAGCTAAGGGTCCCAGGTTTGATTCCTGGCATGGCCGAAAAATTTATCATTGGTGAAATGTAGGCTTAACCTTTCAGTGATGAGCGGCTGGGGTCTGAGTGTTGTGTCTCTTATATATTTAAGTTAGTTTATAAGTTGTGTGCTGATATAATCAATCTGTTCAAAAAGTGTACGTTAAATATCTCAAATAAACACAATATTAATTTTCAAGATTTTAGAACAAAGAATAATTCAAGAAGAATCTATTAATTTTTCTAATTTCCAACCACTGTATTATTGACTAAGTGTCAAGCCTAATATTTATGAATCATGCAAAATGACCTGTACTGCTCACCTAAGTGTTTAAATTGTAAATAACCAAATTTGCTAATATTTTTTCAATTCACTAGGTCTGCTTGTGGAAAGCAAAGTTGCAAATGTAATGTTATATTTTTTTTCTCCATTGTCTCAATACCTGTTTGTTGTTCGGGTTACACACATGTATGTTATTTACGCTACTGTTGTTTGGATGAGGAAAGTAAAATTTTGAGGGGATGTATGCAGTGGGAAATCATTAAAAAACAAACTTCACTACACCCAACCATGATTTTAATTCCAATCTCCATTTTCAGCAAACCAACCTATTGAAAGTGTGATGCCTTAGGTAACCATCGAAGCAGGTTAAAGGTATTTTAATATACCCAATATATATCACCTATTTAGAAGATCTAATTTAGAGGAAGTGTACTCAAATTCGTATGGAGGGAGAGTGGAAAAACAGTTAATAAAAATCACCTCTGTACACCAGATGGGGATACAACCCCAATCTCATCATCGGCAATTTAATATATTGCGAGAGTGATGCCTTGGTGATGACCAACCAGTCATTAATCATGTTAAATGCTATGAAACCTGGGAAGATAGGGCTCAGGAGTGTTAACGTAAATGCATCAAAATTCACTTGGTAGAGGCTATATAGTCTAATCGACTATCCCCAATATGCCTGGTTGATATTTGTTATGACCTCTTAGGTTGGAGATAAGCAGTATCATTGACAGAACTTTGTCAGTCCTATATTTTTGATTTTGATGAATTTGCTCTATTCAAATCCACTAGAAATGACATTTGTTTAGTTTCTCAAAGTTTCTAGTGACATTTGGTCAAAATAGCTTGATTTGAAGTTTTGAATCCAAAAGTAGTTTAAATTAATAGCCCGATTTGACGTTTTGAATTCAAAAGAAATCTAAATTGGTAATTTCCTCATCAAATGTATTTTTTAAGATTTCGATTATTTTGGTTTGATTAAAACTTGGTCACAAGTTTGTCAAAATAGCTTGATTTGAAGTTTTGAGATTATATTATCTACGCCAAATGAGTAAAATCTTTATTCAAGCGCATATTTTTGATGAATTGGGTTGGTTTAAACCAATTTTAAGTAGTTTTATACAGTTTATCCTTTATCCAGTTTCATCCAATTTAAAACAGTTTTATCCTTTTTAATTGAGGTTAAACAATTTTTATCCATTATTATCTAGTTTATACCAGTTTTAACCTGTGTTATCCAGTTTAAACTTGAACCAGTTTTATCCAGCTTTTACTCATTATTGAATTTTTAAACCAGTTTTATTCTGTTTGGACCAGTCTTACACAGTTTAAAAGTTTTATCCTTTTTAAACCAGTTTAATCCAGTTTATCAATAGCTGTAATGTGAGTGCTCTGCCAAAGAGCCGGCGGGCTCGTTCTCACTTCTCCTCTCCCGTTGTTTTTCTTCTGTTCGACATTCTCCCCCTCCTCCCTTCATTGTTATCAATAATGGCCATGCACTTGGTCAGCCAACATTTGGCAGCAGCACTAGCTGGGCTCAGATAGATTCTAATTTAACTAATCTCTTAAGTTTTTGAGTTGTGACCACAGGATTTTATCATGAAATTTTTATATCATAGCCAGGACCCTATGGTTTTTAATTTAGTCTAGTTTTCTCTGGTAAAATAAAGATTTTTTTGACAATTGACTTTTTTTTCTCATCGAGGAAATAAAAAATACAAAAAAATAAAACCATAAAATCCAGGAGACTCTTAAATCTGTTGGATATTCTTTTCTTCAACATACTATTAATTGCTGATAAATTAGTTCAATAAGAGACACGTTTCTGTATCTCTTTCGAGTAGTCGAGTAGTATGGTGGCCTCCTAAGTCCCATCCTTCCAATTCACAATCATTTAGCCTAGGGCTCAGGCTGATTGTTTGCAATTTTAACTATTTTAAATACAAATGAAACTTGGATCTATGGTGGCCTTTGTTTAATTTAAAGCAAGCAATCAAACTTTTTTCACCAAAATTCCAAAAAATAGAGCAGATTAGTCTAAACTGATGGTTTTAAATTTTGGATTCCTGCAGACTCATAAATGATTTGACAAGTGTTATCTAAACTAGACTTTCGGAGCTGCAAACCCTCAAATTTGAAGGGAAATAAAAAGGTACCTATTAAAAGTTATTACTAAGCTAAATTTATATGACCACCATTTTAATCGATTTCAAGTAAGCTTTTCCTGTTTGAAAAAATAAAGGATAATGTCAATCATTTAAAACATTATTTTGCACACACATATCCATTTAAATATAGCTTAATTTTTTAACTCTATAAACCAAATAAAAATGTGGTACAAAAACCCTAACTGCAGTGTGAGATGTGATTTTACCCATATTTATGTAAACATTTTACATAATATACAGCGTTTAATACAAGGTTGTCAAATATCTTGCATAATAGAGCCAATCAACTGGTTTTTTTTTTCAAAATAAACCTTATTTCTTTTATAATACATACTTTATTGAAAGTGCCACAAAATTTAGTACATAACAATAATTGTCAAGAGACACACATAAATGACAGCGACAGTCCTTCCCCGTTACTTCTTCTTGGACACACCGACGGTCCTACCTCTTCGGCCAGTCGTCTTGGTGTGTTGACCACGAACACGCAGGCTGCCAACAACAAAACATCAGATAAGCAGTGTAGGCAAAAAACTTAAATAAATTCTGAGGATGTGCGATGCTTCAAAAGACCAAAAAAACAAACTAGCTTTTGACTTTGCAAACTAAGTTTAAAAATTTAAGTGATACAATTTTCAGTATGAATATTTTTTTCCCCAATTAAAACATTTCTTCGGCTTAACATGAAAGATTTGTTTAAGAATATAACAATAAACACACTAATATTTTTAAAATATTACGTGAACTAAATTCAAGTAAGCTCACCCCCAGTAGTGTCGCATTCCACGATGAGCCCTGATCTTCTTTAACCTTTCTAAATCCTCACGTAGCTTACTATCCAAGTAACTGGAGGTCAGCTGGAAACACAAGTGTTTTTATTAAAACATTTAAATGTAAATAATAGGGGTGTGTGAAGTTTCAAAACAAATGTCAGCTTCTACTTTGCTTGGAAAAAAATCTGGCTTAGCTATTTACAATAAAAATAATGAGATCTAAAATACTCGATTTATGATCGATTAATCATATTTTGAGCTGTTTTGTACATTACAAATTAACATTCATAAGGGGAAAAAAAACTTGAAATAATTAACTTGTAGGTTGTGATAAGCTTAATTTATCATATTAAAATGAAATATTACAAAGAAATGTGCAATAAAACAACTCCAAGTAATTTTAGTGCATAAAGTTATATAAATACCCACAGTTTAAATATTTTTCCAAACATAAATTAACTGACAATTTTTTTTGGAACATTGATAAGGTGGTGTAGAGAATAATGCATGGGCCCATATTTGATTCATATTCCCTTCGAATTGAAAAAATGTACTAAGCACACCTCTAGTAAACAAGTATTGTACTTCAGTGAGTCTTAAGCACACACATTTTGAACATATCCCACATTTTAATTTACCGCAACCTCTTTAAGAGATCAAAGTACATTGCGAATGTCGATAAAATCAAACTCCCAGAGTTAGAAAAAGTGGTTTTGACAATGCCTTCTGTCACTGGGACTAGAGCCAAAATCATTTTACTAGTTTGGCTGAAACTTGATATCTAGGTTTTTTTTTAAATTTACTCTAGTGTTTTTTTATATAAGCCTACTATTTATCCAATTCCTATCCTAAAATTAAGAGTAGGCAGTTTACTTTAGGATGAAAAGGGAAAAAAAGTTATTTTCTCAAAATCAGCTCTAACAATTATGATTAAAATTCATATCTAGGCACTGTATAGTATTGTATTACAAACAAAATGTTTCATCCCATTTTTTCACAAAAATTACTTTGAGAGTACTTTAAAAAGCAGATATTTCCAATGAGATAAATAGCTTATCACAATATTGAAGGGATCTTAAAAATAAATAGCTTTTATTGGAAAAAATATTTTATTAAGGTGTCCAGCCAAACTATATTTTGAAATTCCCTGATTTTACAGAGCCAATTTTTTACGTTTCCAGTCACTTTATAATACAAGCATTATTTTGTTAAGATTGAAACTTAATGTAATATTTTTTAGACATTATCATCAACTGTTTCCAGACTGTGGCCGGGTCAGTTTAGTAAAATGCCTCCACCTTCCTCTATCATTCCACCATTCTTCCATTTGCCTCTCACTTGAACACTTAGCCATTTACATTCTGAAAATGTGTCACTATATGAAGGGGTTAGAAGGATTTTAGCCTAAAGCCAGGGTCACAAAATTGTTATTATATAATTTCTTGTTTTTCTCTCTCCATATATATCAGACATGTAAAAACTTTCCCGATTAAACTTTTTACAGTTTTACTTGGTGAATACAACTTTTCTTTTTATTATAGATATATCATATTAAGTATTTTTGTTCTAGGTGTTATTTGTGGCAATGTGTATATGTTTATTATTATTATTATTATTATTATTATTAGTGTCTTACTACCCGTTCGGGTTATACGCACTTACGCTAATGTGTAATGATAGGGTGATTGTGTGATGAAATGGAGGACCTACAGTTTAACGTGGGATTCGAACCACGGTGGACCTGGCATTCCACACATTCACAAGCTGTGATTAATACACATCTTGTCAGAGGTGAAGGAAGGGTTTGGCAATCAGATAAATCTGTGCTGGGACCAAGGATTGAACCTCGAACCCTTAGCACAGAAGTCCGACACCTTGCCCCTAGATCACCAGGTCACCAAAATGTGTTATAAAACAAAGATTGTAGGATAATCACATGTTAGTAGAGTGCAATATCTAATCAATGTATTTTATTAACGCCGAGAAACAAAATCTTTTACTGTTAAAATAAAATTGTAGGTGCAGAATTAGTTATAACATGTGACAATTTCATAAATATAATCAATTCCTTTTTAAATCAATGAACCCTCCCTGTTCATAAAACCAATATCTTCTGAGCTATGGGCAAATATATTTTATAAGTAGAGCTTTGGGAAATGAGGAGATGAAAATACATATAACTAATATGTAAGCCTAACGCTGTACCGGTCGTGCTAAGATAGTGTTAACAGTAGTTTATTGTGTATTCCGATCACAACTCTGCCCAACAAGAAAGAATGTGCAGTGCAACGTAGGCTGCCCTTTATTTATCTTAAAATTTCATTGAAATTAAGATAGAAAGGATGAAAATAGGTTGCTCATATAATCACAAATTTTATTTATTCAAATTTTTAATGGAAACTAAGTGAAGAATTAACTGGAATATAAAACTGGTTTTAAACACACTATAATGTGTAGGTCTCAGGAATTAACAATGAGTGTGTTGATGATATGGAAAAAAAAGACCACTTACCTGGCTGTATTTCCCATCAACAATATCCTTCTGTCTGTTAAGGAACCAATCAGGAATCTTATATTGGCGAGGGTTGGACATAATTGTGATGATTTTTTCAACCTGAAATAAAAAATATATTCTACAACTGCCAAGACTGTTGATAGATTTGTGTTTGCCATACCACAAAAGCGGAACCTAAATGTTTCAAATGATGAACTCCAAGTCAATCACAAGATAACTGCTTCCTGTTTAGTCTTCCTACTTCTACTTCCTGAGGAAGATCCTTTAAGTTAAAAATGTTATCTTTAGATAAAAGCAATACCTATTCACAAAGCAAGATATATTATTTATTATTACAATATAGCAAAAGGATTTGCTCACATATTCAACAAATCCAATCAAACTTTACTGATATTAATCTAGCACATGCTACCAACTCTCCCTACACAGAAACAGTAGAGATGCCGTTTATTTGTGCCTTAAATTGTTCTAGACACAGCAGTAGGAACATTTTTATTTGTGTGTAACAGGATCAGGGTCCCCTTATGAAGAATTTGAACGCATTCCAAAATTAAGTTTAAATACAGCCTACATACTTATACATGAAAACCTTATCACACCGTTCCCCTATGGGCAGAGCCCTGCTTTTATTGTGAATAAAAAAGCCCAATTTCGTTTTTAAGTTTCCCAAAAGCGGTGAATAAGCGATGAATTACAAAAATCCTATTTTTGCGACGAAATTATCGAATTAAGACAAAAGCGTTAAAAAGTGGTTTTTACCAAACTTTCGTGATTAAGGTGACTTTGTTGGGTTAAAACTAAACTTCCAGGACAATGTTTGAAACAGGTAAACTAAACATATTGGAGTGAAAACCAAAAATTACATTTTGTTTGGACAGAACGGTAAAAAAACACTAGTCCGCAAAAAAAGTGTTGTCAACTTATTAAAAAAGTAAGATTTAGCGGTAGCTGGTCCGGGAAAAGTATGTACAAGTCACAAAGACAAAATATTACACAAAAATCATCTTGTTACTTCACAAAAATTGTGACTATATTTTTAAATCTCAATTTAGGCTAGAAAAATACAAAATAACTACTCAACATCACCAAACTGCAACATGCAGCTGGTAACAATGTTATCCACTTTCATTGTGGTTCTGCGGTCTGTTACTACTAAACTATACCTAGAAAAATATCGTTCTGAATCTGCATTTGAAATCGGCAGCCACAACGCTTGCAAACACTTTGTTGCGAAGTCACTGAACATACTGTCTGTCTTCAGCCCTAGCAGCACATTCTCAATTTTTAAACTTTCGATGCCATCACTCTGTTCCATCAAAACTTTCAATTTTTTACACATGTCAATGTAGAAAAAAGACAAATCTCCATCGTAGTTGACAAAAAAGGGCAGTACTTTAAAATTAATCTTGACCTGCTCTATGTTAGGCGTACTCCTACTTAGAATATTGGAGGGATTAAAAAGATAGCTGAGGGCCTTCAAAACCCTCACTTCCCCAAACAACTTGTTGGCACCGGTCGAGTCGACATATTTTGACAACTTCATGTGCGACTTCGAAAATTAAAAATGCAATTTTCAAACTTAAAATATTTATTTTTCAATATCCCAAAATATTAGCGCGAATGCCGAAAATCGCGACTAAATCGCGATTATCGCGGACATCGTTTAAAATCGCGAATATCGCGCTAAAACGCCGATTTCGCGAATTATCGCGACAATTCTGAGCATATATTTGCAATCAGGGTAACCTGAAATGTGAACATCTGAAAGAAAAAATGCCATATCTAACATTCGCGAATTATTGCGATCTCCACAAAAGCACGGCTCTGCCTATGGGGTGGACAAGAAACTATGCATATAGCTAAAAGATAAACAACTAGGTACTTTATCAGGGTTCTTAAACGAAATCGTGGAAAAAACACATATTTTTTCTTTTATTTAATACAGGCTCCCAACTGCCCTACACTTGCGCCTTTCAACACCCTCTATTGTTTTTAATGTATTCCATGACGCAAAGAGTTATTCGAATAATTATTTACATAGCATAAACTCACTTGCAAATAATCACTAGCGAAATGTGGGTTTATCCTTTCAGTGATGAATTAACAGCCAGGGACTGGATGTTGTGTCTGTTCTAGATATAGGTTAGTTTATAAGTCATGTGCAGATATAATCATTCAGTTTATATTATGTGAATTACAAAACAGAAGTAAAATTTAAAAAATCACAATAATGCTTTTTAGATTCACTGTCACAGAGCCCAACTCTCATTGTTCTTATAGTGCATAATAGTTTATGTTATGTGAATTATAAAAGAGAAGTAAAATTTAAAAATGACAATAATGCAACCTAGTTTTAAATTAATGAACGATTCATTGTCAGAGAGAGCTTGTCAGGACGTCCTGACGAAGCTGTCTGTGACAGTGAAAGCTTGACCTTAAAAATGTGTGTATGTGTTTTGTGTTCTATATAAACAATTTCTACATCAAAATCACCAAGCTATATGTGCTGGCTATCCCTCCTAGTTTAAACAATGATATAGCCTAGTGCTCGACTATTCCAAATAACCTCAGATATATTGGAAATTTCCTATACTGACTTACTGTTTCCCCTTGATTTACTGACCGGTTAAAAAAAAAAAATTCCAGGAAAAGAATAGAAAAATGAAAGATTCTATAAATTTCAAGGTCTGGGATAAATATTTTTAAACTCCAGGTTTTCCATGACGCGTAGGAANTAAAAAAAAAAAATTCCAGGAAAAGAATAGAAAAATGAAAGATTCTATAAATTTCAAGGTCTGGGATAAATATTTTTAAACTCCAGGTTTTCCATGACGCGTAGGAACTCTGTTAATCGATCCTCACAAACATGCTCCACACTTCCCTATCCATGCAAACTCCCTTCACTTCAACAACCACCATACACTGAGTCATGCATGCTCTTTTATTCTTAAAACTTATAATGTTTCTCTTTTTCAAACATTCATCTACAACAATTAGCCAAGTCTTAAATGGGCTACCCCTTCCTTTTGATCTACACATTCTATCCTCAACTATTTGCTTCGTCATTCAATCCTTGCTCTTGTGTTTCTGCTGACAAACCCACGCTTCACATCCATAAAACAATGTTGTCGTCAACACTTTCATTACTCTTTAAACACTACATTATTTGCAATAGTCCACATCCACTCATCTACTCTCCGAGATGTATTCACCCGTCTGTCGATTTCACTATCCATCTTTCCATTTTTACAGAACATACTGCCCCGATAAACAAAATCATTCAATTATTCAAAATATACTGAGCGCTTTTTACCATAAACCAATTTATATTTATAGCTTAGTAAAAAAAATATATGTGAAAACAGAGAAATAAAATTAAGCTAATTTTCAATGACATTTTTACAAAAATTGCCCTAGTTCTGTGGTGATTATGATGTATGTGTGAGTGTGTATGTATATGACTATGGGCTAGTTTCATAGTCAGATTTAGTACGCCTCAAGTGCGACGCTATACTAAATACAAGACGTCACCTACCTGAAATTGAATGGAACGGGCCAGTTTCATAAGCGAAACTGGCCCATTCCATTTTGGTCTAGGTAGGTGCCGTCCTGTATTTAATATCGACTCGCACTTTAGGCATACTAAATCTGACTATGAAACTGGCCCTATATCCAGGGCCAGTTTCTTAGTCAGATTGAGTACAACTCATGTGAGGCGCTATATTGAATACATGACACTTGCCTAGACCAGAATGGAATGGGCCAGTTTTGAATATGAAACTAGCCCATACCATTTTGAGCTAGGTAGGTGTTGCCCTCTATTTAGTGTAGCCCCACACTTGAGGCATTTTTAATCAGACTATGAAAGTGGCCCACGCCATTTTGATCAGAAAGTTTGAGGATTTTTTTTGTTGGTGTGATTTTTCAGCCTCAAAGCAGTAAATCTGCTCCTAAGTTTAAAACTTTATCTTTAGATTAAAGCAATACCTATACAAAAAACAAAATATATTATTTATTATTACAATATAGCAGAAGGATTTGCTCACATATTCAACAAATCCAATCAAACTTTACTGATATTAATCTAGCACATGCTACCAACTCTCCCTCCACAGAAACAACAGAGAGGCCGTTTATCTGCGCCTTTAATTGTTCTAGACACAGCAGTAGGAACATTGTTATTTGTGTGTAATAGGATCAGGGCCGCTTTCTGGAGAATTTAACAAATTACAAACATTTGGTTTATTCCAAAATTAAGTCCAAAGATTCCAAGTGCTTGATACTAAAAACCACATATTATAGCTAAACGAATTAAACAACAAAGTGTGTGGATATGGAAATAGCCTACCTAGCTAGTTTTTTGATAATTTTTAAGTGAGGATTTTAAGCTTCTGGAATCCTAATTTTGAAACTGGCAATAAAACTCGTGACTCATGATCTAGTAAACCCCAGAATGTACCAAAACAAAGCCAATTTTGAAACGTTTCTATTGTCGTGGGAGTCAGTTTGCCATCTTTTCGCTTGAGACTGAGTTTTCAATCTGATAACACTGGAAAAACCAATGAAATCCCTAAGAATTGGGGCGATAGAAAGCCACAACCTTCCGTTCTACAAAAATATGTAAATTAAAGTAAATAGGCCTACTACTACTGTAATGAATGCATAATTTAATATAAATTAGAAGGGGTACGTAGAGGTTAGGGGAGCATTTCCACTTATGTGTTTTGGCCTGAGGGAGGCAAATTAATATGAAAATGGCTTATAAATAAACTAGCAGTTTGTACTCTGTTACGCTAGGTGTACTTTGTGTTTTAAAAATTAATATAAACATGTTTGAAAATTCCAGCTTCTTTTTCAAATTTATATCAACCCTGAAATTGCAAAAATTCTTTAGAAATAATTTTCTTTACATTTATGTAACACTGATCCAAAAGGCAAAGTTGTCTATATTATATTAGTTTGTCACAGCATAGCAACAGGGTTTGCTCACTTGCGCTAACAAATCCAATCAAACTTTACTGATATTAATCTAGCACATGCTACCAGCTCTCCCCACACAGAAACAGTAGAGAGGCCGTTTATCTGCGCCTTGAATTGGTCTGGACACAAAGAACATTTAGATTTGTGTACAACAGGATCAGGGCCACCTTCAGGTGAGTTTGAACATATTATAAACATAATGTAAAGATTATTCCAAAATTAAATTTAAATACATCAGGTGCTTGATACCATAAAACAAAGTATGTTCATACCCTAGTATATTAAAAAACACAGGAAATATAAAATTAGATAGTTTTAAACATCGTTTAACGCAGCCTTAAATTCAATGATGTAGGTTACACTATTTCAGGGTGTCCAGCCCAACTTCATTTTAAAATTTCCTAATTTTTCAATGTTTTCCAGAGTTCCCACTCTCAACTTTTACAGTCAATATATATAACCTATTAAAAATTTTTTAAATTACTAAGATGGCAACTTTAGGTAATAATATTTTTAGACACATACACATTATGAAATTGTGTCACTCTATGAAAGGATTAAAGGATTTTTGCCTAAAGCAATTGGTTAATGGGTGGGATCTAAGTTAAGATTTCAGTTAGATCATATTGAAATTTCATCTTCTATACTAGTAGCCCCTACAGTTTAAAAATGTGGCGAAATAAATTCTTTTTTAGTTTCTTCTTCTTTTAACATATTCAAATTTTCATGCAAACACAAAACCATGACTCAACTTTGGCTAAAGATATGCGAGAGGTGTAGAAAGGCGGCACCGTAAATAACGCCGACTTTGAGAATGTAGATTAGTATACTCAATAGACATAACTGTGTTAAAAGAGATAGCGACGAGTATTAATGGCAAGAAAAATGTTATTTTCACTATTGAAAGTTGAAAGTTTTGTATTAATTTAGTAAATAAGTGAAAATTCCAGAAATATGATAAAATTTTCTGAATTTTCCCTGTATTCCAGATCGCTGGACACCCGGTATTTGTTTAGCACAGATTGGTTGAAGTAGTCATGTTAAGGTTGATCCAACAAACTACCATTAGTCAAGTGTTTACTTAAGTATTCTCTATGGTTGTTTCTGATCCCAGTTGTGATTGGTGTTTGTGATAATTTACTTGGAATAAGTTCATCAGTAGATGTGGCTTTGTTGTTGAAAGGTTTTATTAGAAGGCTTGTAGTTTGAATATCTAACTTAGTTTTCAAAACTATATAGCTTTAGGTGGATAGACGGTTCTTAGATTAACATTCTATAGTTATTGTTGTATAGCATGACCAAGAGAAATCCAAACTTAGAAGCCAGGTTGTCAAAACAAAATTAAGTTGGAGTCGGGGTTGGTAAAAAACGTTCTAACTCCAACTTCAAAAAATAAAAACTTATAATATTATAACAATATATATTAGGACTAGCAAGGTTGCCACTAATTTATAACATAAAAATTACTTGACATTTCCAAGTTTGCCAGTCAAAATATTGTAGTTCCAACAACTTAATATAATGTGGCAGAAAGGTAGATTAGAATAGATGCATGCGTATTAGCAAGGCGAGAGAATGGGTAAACCACCCCAAGTGCACCTAGCCGGGATTCAAACCTCAACCTTCCCATCATTACATGCAATGGAAGTATTCTATGCCCCAACTCCATATTAATGATAACCATGTTTACTATAGATTAAAAAAAACTTTTGGGCCTGGGCCTATCATAAATAAATAAATTTATTTTTTACTTGTTTATTCGAAGCTTGTTTTTGGAGAATGAATGCACTGCTTTCCACACATTTTCACAAAACATTTTATTTTTAGTTGTGAATAGTGGATGGTTGAGAGGCAACGTTTTGGAGTTCAAAGGCCAAATTAAAACTTAAAAAAATAAAATTATATTACAAATGATATAGAAAATAAAAATACAAAAGATCAAATACCTGCATGTGTATTATGTGTCAAATGAAAGGCTGTGCAGATGCTTTTTCACAACTAGAACGATGCATAATTTACACATGCGCAGATGTTCATGGATTACATAATGACCTTCCTCGGTGGCGTAGTTAGCTAACGCGCCAGTCGTGTTGAGCTCGACTGCCG